>JAVQJL010015089.1:0-16859 GCA_036024295.1 Nannoperca obscura
TGTCAGTGAGAACTTCTCCTTTGCCGAGATAATCCATCCACCTCACAAGATTCTGATCTGACAGCATGATTATTGCACAGGTGTGCCTTAGGCTGGCCACAATAAAAGGCCAGTCTAAAATGTGCGGTTTTTCTGTATTGGGGGGTCCAGGGGGGTCAGAAAACCAGTCAGTATCTGGTGTGACCACCATTTGCCTCACACAGTGCAACACATCTCCTTCACATAGAGTTGATCAGGTTGTTGATTGTGGCCTGTGGGATGTTGGTCCACTCCTCTTCATTGGCTGTGTGAAGTTGCTGGATTTTGGCAGGAACTGGAACACGCTGTCGTATACGCCGATCCACAGCATCTCAAACATGCTCAATGGGTGACATGTCCTGTGAGTATACTGGCCATGCAGGAACTGGGATGTTTTCATCTTCCAGGAATTGTGTACAGATCCTTGCAACATGGGGCCGTGCATCATCATGCTGCAACATGAGGTGATGGTCATGGATGAATGGCACAACAATGGGCCTCAGGATCTCGTCACAGTATCTCTTTGCATTCAAAATGCCATCAATAAAATGCACCTGTGTTGGTTGTCCATAGCATATGGCTGCCCATACCATAACCCCACCGCCACCATGGGCCACTCAATTCACAACGTTGACATCAGCAAACCGTCTGCCATCTGCCCTGTACAGTGAAAACCGGGATTCTTCCATGAAAGGAACACCTCTCCAAAGAGCCACATGCCATCCAATGTGAGCATTTGCATCTGCAGTTACTGCAGTCAGGTCGAGACCCTGATGAGGACGTCGGACGTTTTGTGAACAATATTTGAAAGAAAGACCTTTTGTGTACATAGAAAAAGTTTTAGCTCTTTGAGTTCAGCTCATGTAAAATTAGAGCAAAAACAAGAGTTCGGTTTATATCTTTGTTCAGCGTAGGAATCTAAATGATTCTACGGTGAATAGTAGAGAATCAGAGATGAGGACATGTAACGACAAAGACAACAAAAGTTATTTCCTGTTATTTTAATTTTCAGTATGTGAAATAGACTGGTTCTTTTCCTTATAAACATATAAACACCATGGAAATATATCATCATCCATGACCTCTGTACACAATACACAAACAGAAGGCTGAACTCTCTTCATATTCAGTCAATTCACGCAAACCCAATATTCTACATTCACATCTTTCTCAACCTAAAGTCATTTCCATATCTGAAAAATATACATCCTGAATATCTATTTAGTGCAGATCTGAGTCCTACAGGGCAGAGCTGTCCATACACAGAACCAATGAAATCCTTTACAAGCCAACCAATTCTCACATTCCTTCAAGCAGCTAGAGCAAAAAGTCATCATCCAAAACCATTTGGGGTAGTCTTCCTTAGTCATGAAAAAGATAGAAAGAAAAACTCAAGGCATTGTCTGATGGTTCCGTTCACGTTACAACTCTAATAGACCAGAGAGGTTAAGGGCTGACCCTTGAATAGTCCAGCTGTCATAATATATACAATTTCATTCCAGCAATCTAATTTCTAGCCATGCCATCAGTCCATCACACAGCATACAGGAGAAGGCTTTAAGAAGCAGTGAAGCACCAGGAGAATACGTTTAAACTGCTTGGTTTGGTCACCGTTAGCAACTTTGTGCATTCCACAATAGACTGTTGAGCGTATGTTTGCTGTACGATTTCACCACTGTCAGATTATCTTCAGCTGTATGATAGTGATGCAAACTATATGAATTCATGTATTACACAGATGGGAACAAGTTAGAGTAGAGCCGCATTGAAAAATGTTTGGAGAATAATTTCACAATTCTGGGGGAAAGATCTTGTCTGAATATCAACTAAGAATTCTGTATTTATTTAAAGTCAAATTTCCTCACAACCCAGAACTCTATCAGAACTCAAATCAAATTTTTCGACTGTTGGTCCTTACCTTTTTGAAACTTGCCATGGATCAAAACAAGAACAAAAAGAAAGCTGCATGAGCTGCACACCTAGTCAACCAGCAACTGATGTCCAACATACATATACTGTACATTTAGTATGAAAATCCAACCTAACAGCTTTGAAGAGCACTTTCACAGTTCTGGGGTTTGCTGATGTTTATGTTTGTGCACATTAACTTACAGCTGTAAATGTCTCTATAAGACCTCCCAGCTTAACCACAGATGATGCTGATGCTGATGATGGAGAGAAAAGAGCAGCTACACGTAGCTTCAAATGTGTTCATTTGTATATATGTGGACATGTCTGGACGGGGCAGAACCAGCCAATCAAAAAGATTCTGTTAGGTATTTGGGAAAGATCAGAACTGATCAACTGCAACACGGCTGATGTTATAGAGTTCTGCAGCAGTTCTGTCACTGTAGCTCCAGCATCTCAACAAAGCCATGCAGCACACGTTATATCTGCATGGAGGTGTTGAGATTTGTGCCAGGCTGGTTGATTCAGAATTTTAGATGCACAAGGTAGTTAGTTAGTTAGTCTTTCAAAAGTCTAGCTCCCTAGCAGTATTTATCAAATAGGCCTAATATACAAAGATGACTGACACTTTAAGAAGATCAACTGTAGGGAAGTGAACTGTTCTATCTTCTGCAGCATCTAGACTGAACATCTCTCAATCTGTTTTCTGAGGTCAAATGCAAAACCATGACACATTGTCCACCAGAATGAGCCATCAATGCTTCTGCATGTTGAAGGTAAACAATGGAACTTAAAACTAAATTCAAAAGCAGATATTCTTAGACGTTTTTGTCTAAGGCCATTTCTGTTTGTGACTGGCCATGTGTGGAACAGGGATAGACCGACAGTGGCAGTGGACAGATGACAGATCAAATCAACACTACAGCATAGGCCTCCTCTGCGTGTGTTCTCATGCCAGGGCTTACACCATAGACAAGAACAGCTGCTGAAAACACTAGCGGTGCACACACCAGAAAGAGACATGCCTTTATCTGGAATGGAATTAAATCCAAAATGTATTATCAAACTCAAAATGGAAAAAAAACTAATTTAGCCTTCAGCCTGGTCCTAAGGAACTAAATCACATAGTGTACATTCTTTGGAAGAGTTTCTGCCTTCAGCATGTTGAGTTGAGTTTTGGCCACTTCCATTCATCTTTGGCAGCGCCCCCCAGTGCCCACTCAAGTGTAGTGTTTCCTTCTCCATGAAGCTAGTTCAGTCTCTGACTTAACGTGTGCATGTCAGTGTGTAACAACACTGCTCTGACCCGCAGACTTAACAGCATATAGACACAACATCTATCGGTCTCAGGCAGTGCTGCAGCAGGACCGTCATCTGCTGGGATCCCTCTTCATGTGATAGACAAGTGTTTTGTGGTGTCTAGATATAGTCATCATCCACAGGTTCTCCTGGTGTATCACAGTGATGGAGGAAGAGGACCACCACTCTCTGATACACTCCTCTTTTACTTTGTCTGCGCTCTGAGATCTCCTCCCCGATGGTCTCCATGCAGATGTCAGCTGACAGCTGTCCTTTACGCCGTGGGGCGTAGATGGTGGCTGACACGTGACACAACAGAAAGGACAACATTTCAAGTGCTTAAATGATCAGGTTCTATCTTTGTCTGTCACAGGGACTACTATAATGACAATAAAGATATACTAAGAAGTGTGCACATTTAGAGAACAAACACAAAGAGGGACTGCTGATAGGACAGATGGATGTATTGACTGCACTCACTGCTTTCATCGTCCTCAAAGTCATAGCGGGCGTAGCTGTTGGGATCAGCTGCTCTGAGAGTCCTCAGCCAGGGGAAGTCTGTTATCATGCTGTAGGGAGCACCATCAACCATGCCTGAACAACATCATAGAAGACAGTTAACGTTACAGAAACTTAGCTAAATACAGTAACAGAAATTTTGACCAAACTTTTGCATGCCACTGTAGAACAGTAACACATTCTTGTACTCCAGCAAATTGGTTTTGAAATCAAACAGCGAGTGTGAGGTTAAAGTGCTGACCCTTAGCTGAAAGGGCTGTTGAGTGTGAACACAGTATGACCCTTTTATAGTGCAGTGTAGCAGCATAAAGATCCTTAACATACAGACATTGCAACAATCCAAACAAGCAGGATGTGACGATAACTGCATTACAGGCCAGGTAAAGTATCAACCAAAAGTCTGCTGATGTCTGTGGGTTGGAGGTTCAAAGGGTCATCTGTCAAATCTTTCAAACAAAAATGATGCCTTAGTGTTGCATTTATCTCATTAGATTCGATTGGCTTCGGTCAGAGTGTACATGAACCCACTCACTGTTTTAACCACACCCTTCACCTTGGACCATTATTTAGCTACTTTTGAATTCCTATTACTGGACTACATCCACTAGGCAAACATTCCTACACTAGATGTCTGTCTGACACTGCTGTAGCTAAATTTAAGGAAATGTTTCCATCTGCATTTAATTCAATACCATGTCTCAATATGACAGATGACTCCTATAGTAACTTTAGTCCCTCCCTTGATCATGTTGTTCTCACCTTGAATAACACTCGACTTGCCTCTATCGACCTATATCTAACCTTCCTTTTCTCTCTAAGATCCTTGAGAAAGCAGTCGCCAATCAGTTGTATAACTTTCTACACAACAATAAGCTGCTTGAGACAGGATGTGCCTGATTTTTTGCAATGATACGTAGGTGAAAGAAGTCAGTCCTTGAAGTTTGTTTTATGTGAGAGTTAAAAGGAAATACCCTAATCAAAGAAAACTCCAAGATTCCTTACAGTGTCGCTGGAGGCCAGGGCAATGCAATCTAGAAAAACTATATCTTTAGATAATTTGTTTTCGGGGACAAATGCAATAACTTCAAACTTTTGTCTGAGTTTGTTTTTATGTCCTTGAGGCATGCTTGAAGTTTAGCTAATCGATTGGTTTCATCTGGCTTTGATAAATATAATTGGGTATCATCTGCATAACAGTGAAAATTTGTAGAGTGCTTCCTGATAATATTGCCTAAAGGAAGCATATATAAGGTGAATAGAATTGGTCCGAGCACAGAACCTTGAGGAACACCGTGACTAACTTGGTGTGCATAGAGGATTCATCATTAATGTGTACGAACTGATATCGATCTGATAAATATGATTTAAACCAGCTTAGTGCGGTGCCTTTAATGCCAATTAAATGTTCTAGTCTCTGTAATAGAATGTGATGGTCAATGGTATCAGCACTAATGCAGCACTAAGATTTAATAGGACAAGGACAGAGAAAAGTCTTTTGTCTGATACAATTTCATCAGTGCCGTCTTTTAGGATTGGAAGTTGTCACTGTATCAAAAAGAAAGGAAGAAGATACAAGTTACACTAATTATGCATGAATATTATACGTTTTCTAAGACATACCTCCTTGTGGTCTATCATGCTTCGTCCTGGCTCTCCCGCTTTGATATCCCTCATCAGTTAAAACGTCCAATCCTAAAAGACGAGCACTATGACCAATTATATTTAGGCATACAATGGCGAATGGATCTGCCCTCCTACTGCCAAAAAGAAAAACCACTCGCGAGCAAGCTGGTGAAAGTTTTGTGAGCAGAAGAGCTATAATAGTAGGCCTGCACTCAGATCCTATTCTGCTCGCGCTCAAAACATGGTTCATTGACATGCACACGCGAGGATCTAATTTGCACGTATGGATTTTGGCCGTGATATACCATCATAGTCCTGCTCCTTAAAGAGGGCACCATATATATGATCTAAATGTGTTACTGGCTACAAAGCAGAAACACATTTGCTTGATGTCTATGTGCTTGTATACTTTAAGTTGTAAACAAGAAACCTGTGAGGGCTAATGTGGTGAGACTGTTTTACCCTCCAGTGTATAGATGTCCCGGCCCCAGGGGTAACTGGGATACTTCTTCACATCCTCTTCTGTCCTGGTGGCCTCTGGGAAGAACTCGTACTTGATTAACTCTCTGAAAGGGAGACACAGAGACACACTTAACTTTGCATTTAATTAGCCACACCTTGTAGCTTCAGGGATTAAATGTGGCATAGAGACAGAGTTCCAGCACTGTTTGGACACCATATGAAATAAAGTGACAGTAGGGTGGACTATTCTGTTATCAGAGCTATTACTCACTGGCTGATGTTGGCTATGGTGTCCATCCAGCTGCGAATGCGAACCTTGTTGCGTATATTTGGAGGGTTACTGAACTCGTGTACTATAGCAATGTGATAGGGATAGGGTCCCTGGAAGAGCTGACGCTCCAATGCTACCGAGTCAATCTGGCAGGGGCAGAGAGCTCAATCAAAAACAAACAAATTCAAAAAAATAGACAATCCTTGAATCAACAATCAAAAACAATCAGAACCCTTCTGATTACCTAATTACAATAAAAGAATTATAAAACAGCATAAAAAAACAAAATCCTTGCAAAGCACGTGGAGCTGACAGCATCAGGACAGAGAGGCTCAGCAGCCCTGAGCTGAGATGGGCCCTGCTTCAGCTTTTCAACCTCGTCCTTCAGTCAGGTTGCACAAGTAGCCAATGAGACAAACTGGCAACAAGACTGAGCGGTAGCGCAATATCCAGTTCTCTTAATACATCCATGGTTAGGATTCAGTTTCAAAAGAAAACAGAAATGACATCACAGATTACCAACCTGGTGCATAGGGCGCATGTAAATGATCCGGTTCCTCTCAGGAGGCATTCTTAGGATTTGATCCAGGACCTGTTCCATGTCCAGTTTCTTACATTGAGCATAATCAAACCTGTTCACTATGGGGGCACTTTCTACTCGCAGTTGCTTCAACACCCGACACCTAGTGGCTGCAGAGAGGGAGGACACAAAGAGGTTTTAAAGTCAATACTAGAGGACAAACTGGACATGCATACTACATTTGGCGATATCTGGAGATTGTAATGGTGAGATTGTGTTTTTCCAAAATGACACTGTACATTCAAAGATCATAAAGCAAAATAAATCTAGGAAAAAGAAAATATGTGTCAAATTCAAATGATTGGACACTATTTCCATGCCTTAGTAAAAAAAAAAGAAAGAAAAAAACAGAATTGTTTACACAAATGAGTTTACCATGAGTAAAAATGTATAAAGGGAGGAATAGTGGTCTCTATACCATTACATGCAACTTTGTGTAAGGATATAAAGCTCAATGTTATGTACATATGAACCAAAACAAGTTGGTTTACATGTTTTTATGACTTCATTGTGTTGACCCCTTAACGTCTACATGGGTCATTTTTTTGTGGATAGCTACACTCACCACTTTTAGAAAAAAATTATTTTTCAATACACCATTTCCTCCAGAATTTTTTTTTTATATTAGCAGATATTTAGTCAAAGTACTAATAAAGAAAAATGAGGAATCAAATATGAGTGTTACCATGAATGAACATCATCTTGGGGCAGTCTTTGAGGACCAGGTCAGTGATTCCACAGTTGGTCAGGGTGATGCCCACCAGGTTCTTACTCTTCAGAGACAAAATCTGCACAAGCAAAAGCACCTCAGTATGTCAACAACACAAAATCCATTTGGAATAAGTTTACTATCTAAGTATTCACCTCCCCTGGACTTTGAATGACAGTGAAAACAAAAGTCTAAATAGGAGTGTAAGAGTGTGTGTGTGTGTGTGTGTGTACCTGTACGTGGTCATCTTCGGTGACTGGGTCTGAGGTGCTGGTTGATTTGTCAGCCATTCGTTTCCTCCTCACTGCAACTCGAGGCCTGGCTTTTGAAAGATCTACACAGCATAAACAGCAAAACTATCAACTTAAAACAATACAATGAAAAGCAATGCTAACAAACAGGCCAAACAGATCACATCAGAAATTCTAAAACAAATAACATAAGATATTTAAATAATTGAGGTTCAGTGACTGTGATGGTATATAAACATAGTACAAACAGTACACATTTATGACCATCTTAGTTGTATAGGATTGGCACTGCCATCGTCAGTTTCTGTTCATTCATGGAATTGATGATCACAGCAGCTGCTTGCTATTTGAGTCTGCTGAAGTGAATTAAACTGAAATGTAAAACACAGAAGGCTGGTTTAAAATTTTAGTTGTAGATCTGGACACAGTTTACACCAATATGTTTTTTGCTATATGTTTGTCTTCAGACCATGATTTAACACTGGTATTCAACTGCAGTGGGGAGAGCAGATTAATGGCTAAACTTGTTCTATAAAAAGGTGTTGACATAAACAAACAAACCAGAATGATTTCATCAGAAGTCATTCAAAAGTACTTTTACCTTCTTTGTCCAGTTTATCTAGTAAAACTGGTTCATGTGGTTACTGGCACTTATCTCTGTGGGTGATCTCCCAGCGGCAGTGCTTAGATATACTACAGAGTGAATGTGAGACATCATCTGCCTTTATTTGGGACATTGGTGTTTAAAACAGGATGGGGTATTTTAAGAGTGACATCCATACAAATGTGTGTCAGTTAAAGGTTTTGTCTCAAAGTGTTCTGAGTGATTAAGAAATGACGTGTTAATATGTTAAACGTGTTCTGTGTTACCTGTCTCAGGTACCAGGGACACAGAGGACATACGGGTGCAAGATCGGGTCAAAGGTCGTCTAGGAACAAAATCCTCATCTCTGGCCTGAACCTGCTGTGAACCTGAACCAGCAGCAGATGCAGATCCAGTAGGGACAGGCTGTCTCTCTCCCTGTCCAGAAAGTAATACTGGTCTCCTGGGAGCATGGTTTATAGCAACATCTCTGGGCCCCAGACTGCCCACACCAGAAGGACCAGAGTTTTGCCTCACCCCCGCCTCTCTTGTGCAACTGTCCCCAGTCTGTGCTCCAGAGGGGCCCTGCGTGCCGTCATTACTCCTGCCAGTTCCCGTAGCTCTGTCAGTGGTTATGGTTCCTCTGTGCGTGGTCCCCGCTACCACCACCCTCCCACATCCACCCACCTGCCTTAATGTGGCTGCTCCAGGTCCAACCCTGGCCACAGATCCAGACATCGGCCTCACTCCAACCCTTGTTGCTGCCCCAGCACACCCAGGGCCCCGTACTGTCCCACTGTCAGTCCCAGGCCTTGCAGTGGTCTCCCCAGTCTCAGTAGTAATTCCTTTACTGCTAGTCTTCCTGCTGTTCTCAGCAGCAGCCTTCATGTCTGCCTTGATCTGTTCACTGGTCACCTGACAGCTCTTCTCACAGCTGCTCTCTAACACTGGAGCCACCACAGTGTTGCTCCGCCGCAGAGGAGTCTTTCCTTTACCTGGCAACAAACACAACAACACGTTACACTGGTGGGGACACTCTATTCACTCCAAAAGTAATCAGGCTCTTGTGCTTTTCTTTAAATGAAGGTATGTTTTTGACCATTGTTTCTGTTTTCAGCTGCAGAATGAAAACTGCTATGACTGCTGGGTGTGTTCTGTATTGTGTTGACACCTTCTGTACAGGAAGCTGGCTGCTGCAAACAGGATGCTGGCACCAGCCTTGAAACAAGGCCTTCCTCTTCCTCACTGTCCGAGTCTGAGATGACCAGTGGGGGCTTGGGAACAGCAGCACCAGCTGGTCTGCACTGCTGGACTAAACCACTGGGACCTGGAGGTGGGGATCAGTGGACATCAAAACATAATAAGAAAAGCTTTGTAATGTTAATCCAATGATCAAATGATCAGAAGCAGAGCAGCTCCAAACCTGCTTGCTCCTCATCAGCAGGTTGTGGTGTTCCAGCTGGACGACTGGGCCCTGAAGACATGTCAGCTTCGTCCACTCTCACCTCTTCTGCTCCTTTCAGCTCTATCTGAGGCCCGGCCTCCACATTCTCCTCCTCCAACATCACCTCCTCCTCCTCCTCTTCCTCCTCATCCGCCATCCCATTTACCTCCACTGGTGCTGTGGAAAAGCAAACAAACAAAATAAATGTGTTTATTATTATCATCTTATTATCTGTTAAGAGGATCTCTCAAAAAACTTTGACAAATCTGCAAGCAATCTACTAACATACAGCTTTCACATGTTTGGCTTTTTTCAATTTTAATTGCATAACTCAGCGTTCATGAGTTTGACCACTTCATTGTTGTACAGAATGCTAATAATCCCAGACAGGATTTATGTGTGCTTCTTTTTGTGAAGTTTGCAGTACTGTTTGCCTTTGCTAGGTTTCTAAGAAATGTCTTCTAAAGAGTGTTCACATAAAGTCAATAAAAATGAAAATGTGAAAAAGGGATGTAAATACTTCAGTATCCACAATCCACGATGGTAACAAGCTGCTACTGTGTTACTATCACTGCTTCTCCACTGACTAAGAATGCAGGTGGGACTTGCCATTGTGCTGCTGCTGCTGTGATGGTCTTTGGTTGTTGTTGACGTTGTTGTTTACGATGTTGTTGACGTTGTTGTTGACAACAGGTGGAGGAGCAGGAGGCAGGTTGGCCTCATTATTGTGGTGGTGGTTGTTGTCATTGTCATTGTTGGAGTTCTGGTTGCTGACCAGTGCTGAGGACACACCAATACCAGTTCCTGCACTCAGGCCCACCCTGGCACAGCCCTGACACACACATGTAATGCACAACATGCATCAGTACATACACTAACTGCCAAACATCAATCATTCATGCTGATACTAAGTCAGCATAACAACTGCTGATGACAACAACTAATCCAGCATCATGCATTTGCTTCACAATAAATGCATTTTTATATAAAGCCACCAGTAGGCTACCCGCTAGCTAACTTGTAGTTTGTAACTAGAAAGTTTGTGTCAGAAGGTTGTTTTGAAACATTGCAAGGGCAAATGATTTTTACATCATGTTTAACAGACCTCAATAAACAGGAACGGCTCAGAAAGCGAGGACTGACCAAACATCTTGTGAACAACATATCTTTGGCAACTGAAAAAACAAACTACTAAATAGCACAGAGTTGAGCAGAGACGAAAATAAGACAAAAGCCAGAGCCACACACAGGTGAAGAGGTTGGATGACAAGCTGCAGAAGCATGTAATACACCTGAGCTGTGGTGAACACAGATCCCAG
Organism: Nannoperca obscura; assembly: GCA_036024295.1. Lineage (NCBI taxonomy): Eukaryota > Metazoa > Chordata > Actinopteri > Centrarchiformes > Percichthyidae > Nannoperca > Nannoperca obscura. Next base: position 10,987 of record JAVQJL010015089.1, read on the forward strand.
CAGCTCAGTGCTGTGTCTTTTTAGATAGAATGATTGTGATGGCTGCACTCAAGTCAGCATATGGAAAACACCTGAGAGCAATATCATTAAAAAGGGCCAAGACATCATAGGTGGATGTCGAGTGCAGGCTTGAAACTAATATATTCTAGAAAATGCTGTAAGCATGTGTAAGGTATGCATGAGTGCACGTGAAAGGTGCATATGAGTGTGTGTTTATGACCATACTGTATACCTTGGGGGGTTCTCTAAACATCTGGTCCAAACAGATAAACTCCAGACTGGGCAGTAACTCTATGAACTGGGAGAAGGATTCCAGTTTGATAGCATGACAGCGAACCAGAGTGAGATCAACGAGGCGGCTCCACCTGGACTGATCTTTGGAGAGACACAGGCACAACATGAGAGCTACATATGGAGACTGAGCTCACCACCAACATATCAACATAGTAGTGTTGAGGACTCAAGTGTGAAGAGGGACTCAGGGCTGTGGTTTACCTGTGATCCAGTGGTGAGGGTTGTGCAGGTGAGGACAGTTGTAAATGAGGAGGTATTTAATATTAGTGAACACCTCGTTCACCACCTTTATGCCAATATCAGTGATGATGCCTGGGTTCTCAATGACATCAGCCAGCCCGTATTTCACCAGCTCCGAATGACTCATCTTACCTGCATTAACACACATTGCACTTTTTCAAACAGAACTGGCCTTTTTCACTGCAGACCTTAGATTGCTGCAATGTATCAGAACAAACAGTACAATCTTTGAAAAGCTGAGGCAAGTTCAGTCATTTGGGACACAATCATAAACTGTGGGAGAGCTAACATTGTAGCAGGAACTCATCTACGTATCCCAGATGAAGTGTCTCAAACTGAGGAAACTCTAGTTCAGCCATTTTGAGAGCTGAGAAGACTCCATCTTTAGTCAGTGATGGCTGAATACGCAGCTCATGAAGCCTGTTAAACACAGAAATCATGTAGTTAAATATATGTATTTATGTTGGTTCTTACTAAAACAATATTCTGCAACTGACAACCTTTTCTGCTGTTATATTCTTACCTGCGAGCAGCAGTGATTATGAGGTAGCCCAAGTCCACTTCCAGAGCGTTCTTACAGGCTCCAAACACAACGGTGTGGAGGTTCCGAAATCCCCCTGCAGGCAGACAGACATGCACAGCATTAAAGAGAACAAACTGATTAACAAAGGAGTGGGCATTGTCTGCATCTGCCTGGTACTAAGAGGATGCAAATCATCAAAATACACATGCTCTCCTCACCTGATCTCCAGCTGTCCTCCACCACATGTTGGATCAGCCCCCCCAGGAAGGGGACTCTCACCAGCTCCAGCTGCTCCAGGTTCCGGGCTGATGCTAATCCAGTAACCAGGGGGACATATTTGAGGGAGTTGGTTGGCCCTGCACAGTTCCTCATGACAAAGGTTCTCAGGCTCACGCACAGAAAGTCTTTAAACGGCTGTGGTTTGGTGAGACGGACCCACTTCAGGTAAAGGTGGCGCAGCATGGACACACAGGGGATCTCTGGAACATTCACACCTACAAACAAACAAACAAACACGCACTATATGAAGATTAAAACTAGAGGTGAAAGAGCAGGTCCCCTTCAGAGCCCACAGGAAGCTGGTAGATCCTGATTCCATCCAGTATTTCTGATTAGTTTACTCCACTGTATTTCAGCTGTGTCGATGCAGTAACACGAACTGTCCTACATACCTACTAGATGTAGGGTCTGGATCTTTGCAGTTATGGGGATGGTCAGCTTGTTCTCAGCGGGAATGGGAAAAGCCCCGTTACGGTTGCGGAATTTTCCTAGTATGTGAACCTGAGGCATGTAATTCCATATGGCTTCCACCAGCTCCAGATGGGATGTCTCCACACCCTGAAATTAGATCAAATAATGTTATTTGACAAAGAAATTCATTAATTCAAAATCAGAACCAGATTTATTGCCAAGTAGGTTTACACAAGGTCCACTTGCTAGCTTCTTTTCATTCAATCCCATCTTCCAGTTTTTCTCAGTGGCTAATTTGCTTAGTTGTAATGGTAATAACTCACTTCTCATCTCCATCCACTGAGGAAGGGTTAAGGAGTTGTTGCAGTTGAAAGTTTTGGAAAGATCTAGCGTGGACCATCATTAAGATCATAGCGTGCTTACCACAGATGGTAAGTGTGAACATCCATTCTTAACCTGGGAAACAGTAGTTTGACAAAAGGTCTTAACTAAAAAGGTCAAACAGTTAGACTCATGTTGTTGTTAACCACACATACATCTTGTGCAGAGTTTGACAAGCCAAAAGGTATATTCTTCAGCAGCACAATTTGTGCTTCATACAGAGGTTAAAGGACTTGTAAACCTTCTCAGAGTCTGATCTTACAAGGCTAACCTAGTTCTGTTACTTACACATGTCCCTCTCTAAAAGCAGGCTAGCTGAATAAGAAGGCAACTAAGTCACTGACTGAATGGAACAACTGCTTCTGTTAATACAGGTATGCTGAACTTCTTTCAGCCTCTCACTACAATTTAACTCTCTACAGAGCCAGTGGAGGAAGGATAGACTGTTGTGTGCCACAGAATACCAAAAGCATGCAGTAATACAACCAAACACTACAGAAAGTCAACCATGATGTCAACCGTGATGTATAAGTGCACATCTCTACCACTAAATACTTACCAGGAGATTCGGACAGGCTTGTAGGGCCTCCAGGACTCCAGGTATACTGAAAGCCTCGTAGCCTCTGACTCGTCTCCTCTCCAGGTATCGAGGGTGGAGGCCATATAGCTGCTCCAGATCTGGCATTTTCTTCAAAAGGAGCAGAAAGCTGCTGTCTGTAAAGCCTAAACCAGAGAACACAAGAAACACCATGAGACCCTTTTTGCTCAGTATGTGCAAAAACAGCATTATCAGCTGCTGAACCTCCACATCACATGATTAATTTCTTATTGTAGCACTGAACACACTCTTAGTTATTGGTTTGTTGGGGCTGCCGTGGTTGTGCTGCAAGCTCTTCTCACCTGAAGGCATATACTCCCACCAGCGACCAGCACATAGATCCACTACCTTGACCACTCGCAGGTACAGAGTCACAGCTTCTCGAAGCTTTCTGGACAGGCACTCCATACACATGATGTCCTTCATGGGAAGGTACCTACAAAACAGCACAACGTTCAGACGTTCAAAATACTTTGCCCCTTAGGATTAACTCATGGTGTCAATCTTACTTCTGTAAGACAGCTATGGTAGGGCTGGGTCATATGAGGTTGTATATACACCATGAGATGAGACGTATTGAGAGTGTAATGCTACAGTAGTAGCTGTCTCTGATATCTCTGGGTGCATTAGACCATTAGATCAGTGAGCAGGACTGCTTTGAGGCAGTAGTGCTTTTTTATAGGTGTTTTCAAAACAAACACATTTAAATAAAGAGACCAGCTGTACTGTGTTATCACCAGAATGCTTACTTGCATGGTGCTGCAGTCTTCCCTAGTCATGATAATTGTCATGCAAGATACATGACAATAAAAACACATTTATAATATGGAGTAGAAGCCCATTCACCCCTGGAATATATTGTGAAGCACAGAACAAAAAGGTTGAGTTAGAGGCCAGTGTACCTGAATATGTGACAGAGGACTTCATGGGATAGCTCATTGATGTAGTCTTTGGGCTCACTCGGTCTCAGGACCAGTTCCCCTTCACCGCTGCCCCCTACAGGCTGGAGTTTAGAGGCCTTCCTCCTAGGACCCATAACTTGTGCGTCACTGCTTACACACACACACACACACACACACACACACACACACTTCCTCCCTCCTGCAGCCTGGAGACGTTATTTCCCAAGCATGAACCTCAGCTCTGGACACAACATCAGAGAGGATGACAAGTTCATAGAGGTGAGGGAAGAGGACAGAGACATTTAGAGACTTCTCATTCACCTTATTTCACATCTCCTCTAGTCCTCGAGGGACCTGGAAATGAATCTGGTCTGCAATCAAGAAAGATGTCTCAATTCACTTATTTCTGGGAGGAGCAAGGATAAACGAGCCCAGCCTTCAGTGAAGTATTTTATCAGACCGACACACCCCTTTATTGTATCTGTTAGTGACTGGACAGACGCTGGACAGATCCCCACAACATGTGGTTTTATAGCGAGACATAAAAGACAACCAGCTCAGATGTAATGCCACACTACTCCAAATGTTTAAATTGTATTCATTTTTGATTCAACTTCAAAAGGTAACCATACCCCCCTCAAGTTGCCAAGAAAAGTAATCGTGATGACCTGAATCATTTCAATTCAACTGGGCTACTTTTTTTATTTGTTAATCATTAATTTACAAAAAATCTGAGAAGGGCTGCTCTAAGGAAAGAAGTTAAGTTGCATTATGGGAATTGCAGAAGCCAGTGTCTTTAGAGCTTGACTCATACTTCCATACATGATATCTCAGCCTCTGCTGCACAGACTTGATTGTGTCTGTTCTGAGTACTACTACTTTATGGAAATGCTGTAATACATCACTGGAGTACACATTTAAATCATTATTTTGTTGATCATCTATTGTATTATATTCAGGCAACTGTTTGTGTTATCATGAAACACGGAGGGATTTGAGATGTTTGGCTTATTTTAGATAAATGTGTTCTTCAGACACTAAAAAGCAAGATTTCAAGAAGTAGTGTTAGGGCTGAAAGTATTTGTTATCACACCAGTTTCACCACATTTCTAATGTCAGTTCGGAAAGATTAATAAACGTTACATACTCAATGGGTTGTTAAGGCTTCACACATTTGCATCTGTCTAACGCCACACTTCGGTTCACATGCTAACGAGTGATTAGTAAACAGCACGGACTACTCGTTGGAATAAGTTGTGTGCCTTCAGGTAACTAAGTAAAAAAGAAAAACATGTCACTGACCGTAAGGTACATAACGCCTGTCACTGTTGCAACCATAAACAGTGTTAGTTAGTTAGCTCACTGACACACGACATTAAGTTACATCGGGTTACAACCACGTGACAGTTAACCGTTTATTTACAATGTGAGAGCTAACACTAAAACTGAAGAAGCCCCACTATTCCACACCTGTCAAACTCCTTTAACGTTATCCTGCTATAAAGTTCAACATGGTATTTGTCAAAGCTAGCTTACTAGTTAGCATAGCCGCAGCTAACATTGTACACAAAGACAAACCCACACAAGTAAACAATACAGCAAGCACGCTAACTGAAGCTTTATAGCCTTTAACAAGGCCTTTAGCAATGGTGCTAACCTACCAGTATGTTTCTATCAAAGCCACTGAGGTGTTGCTCTTCTGCCATCCTGTGTACAGCAGTTTGCTAAACACCGCTTCGTTCTACCATCATCATTATCATCACCATCATCACCACCACCACCACCTCTTCTTCTTCTTCTTCTTCTTCTACTGTTACTACAACTACTTCTTCCTCCACTTGTACTTCTTCTTCTTCGTGTTTATTGGCGGGTCGCCAACCAATATAAAAGAGGCATACCGCCTCCTACTCTGTCGATTTGAAGAACTATTTCCTATTAAATATAGTAGTAAATTAAAACCTGGCGGAGCGTAGTACGTGTGTTAAACCTGTACCTAGCTCATGTAAATTCATGTAAATCTATGGTTTTAACTTTTTTAATTTTATTCAGTTCTCCTCGTTCGTTCTGGTCGGTGTTTACATTCCACCTAAGGCCTGTGTTATTAAAGCATTACAACACCTGGCCGACCAGATAACTAATGTGGAGCAAAACCATCCTGACTCCCTGCTCATTGTTCTTGGGGATTTCAACAGAGCTAACGTCAGCCACGAACTTCCAAAGTACAGACAGCACATTAAGTGTCCCA
>JAVQJL010015096.1:0-43906 GCA_036024295.1 Nannoperca obscura
CAGTACGTGTCAGTACTGTCACTACATGTCAGTACGTGTCAGTACTGTCACTACATGTCAGTACGTGTCAGTACTGTCACTACATGTCAGTACGTGTCAGTACCCGCCCTCGTGTTTTATCAGCTCAAAGTCAAATTTGACTTTTGTGTGAAAATGTTGTTGCTAGATGCTAACATGCTAACATGCTAACAACAACATGTCTGCCAATGTCTCAATGAGACGAGATCTGCTGTAACATCAGCGTCCAGCTATCACTGGATTACTCAGAGATGATGATCTGCCCGGGACAGGCAGACGGACGGACGGACGGACGGACGGACGGACGGACAGACAGACAGACAGACGGACGGACGGACGGACAGACAGACAGACAGACAGACGGGCAGACAGACAGACAGACGGGCGGGCGGACGGACAGACAGGCAGACGGACGGACGGACGGACGGACGGACGGACGGACGGACGGACAGACAGACAGACAGACAGACAGACAGACAGACAAATAAAAGGATAAAAATACAGAGAAAGAAGTGAAAGAAGTGAAAGCATTAAGAGAGGTTTGGACGAGCAGAGCGTGAACATCTGAGGTGAAAAGAGAAAAGAGGAGTGAAATATTCATATGATATTTTCTAAAAGCCTCGACAAACACCACACACACTTTAATGGATGTTAACACACACGTTTTTATTTTATGACCAATGCTGAGTCCTGTGTGTGTGTGTGTGTGTGTGTCTCAGTTTGTAAAATGAGTGTTTATTACCTTTAATGTTACTGTTATTGATTTGATTGACATATAAGGAGTTGATTGGACTGCAGAGCGCTCTGACTCCTGCTGCATCGTCTTAAGGATCATTTCCTGCCCTGACTTCTGTCTGCAGGCTGCATCAGGTCACGTGACCGACGGGGGTAGCTGAGATGCGTGCTAACTACTTCTGTGTGTGCAAGCTGTCTAACAGACCAAACAGTGTTTACTGATACACACTCCAGCAGTGATTAGTGATTATTGATCATTAGACTGTGTGATGGAGGCAACGTGTTAAAGAAATAAAAAGCATCATCTCACGTGTGAGACTCTGCATCTGAGTCCTGATCCGGTCGTTCACAGGGACGTTCGCTACTATCAGACTTCAGTTTGCCTCGAATGATCATTGCTTTGATATTGATAATTAATATTATAATAAACCCTGTTCTGATCAGTTTGTCAAAATTAGGCAGGGATAACAGAATCAGATGCTTCACACAGACAAGCTAACAATGCTAACAAGCTGGCCTCCTGATGCCTTCAGCACTCCCCCACCAAGACCCTATCGCATCTTGTGTGTTGCCTGAGAGGCAAAATCCAGGGCAAAGAAGAATCCCACCTTAAGAGATGTTAAAGCAGAAAACACGAAGCGGCTCCCAGTGACTTTCTGTTTATCTGCCGCCACGCTGAGTCGCCTCACTGAGCTCTAAGTCCTAAAGCTTGTATGATGGACACACTGATTTATTATTAAACACACACACACACACACACACACACAGAGGCTGGTCTATAATTTATTGAAAGTTAAATGAATAAATAAAAGTGAGTTGAAGACAGATGAGTGTTATCAGAGCGAACATCATCACACAGAGTGTGTGTGTGTCACAGAAACACACACTGAGCTCTGCTGGCTGTCAATCACACTGACACTTTCTTTCTTCATGTTTCCTGTGGTTGATCCCAGAGGAGCGTTTGTTTTAACCTGCTGACAGTCGCAGAGGGACGGAGTTTACAACAAAGGAACAATCAGACTGATCAGGGAACCATGAACCTCAACAAAACCTGAAGGATGACACCAGGAGGTGGAAGGAGGCGACAAACACAAACACAGGGACAGAAACAACTGTAAAACCTGATGTACATTTAGACATTTAGTTATGCAGAGGACACCCAATTATATTTATCGATCAAGCCAGATGAAACAAATCACTCTAAGAATGCAGGTTCCTTGCGGTTCTTGAGTCTCTAAAAGTAGAATGGGAGCCAGAGCTTTCAGCTATCAAGCTCCTCTTCTGTGGAACCAGCTTCCAGTTTGTTTGTCGCTTGGGATTGCTACATCTATTACTACTGCCTTCTTCTGTTGTTTGTCCACCACTACTATATCCGGTTGATTCGCCATCATTGCCATGGGACTTCCAGTCCATACTCGGAACAGATGTTTCTGTACACTATGCCAGCGACTTGGTTATGGCGTTTCAGGTGTGGTAGATCTTGTGCCTGTTCCTGCGCTGCCATGCTTAGTGCCTCTGTGCTGTCTTTCAGCCCAGCCACTTCTTTTATCACATACCGTGCAGGGGTTTGTCCTCCCATGATGGTTCCACCTCGTCCGGCTTCTGCTGGTACTCCCTAAGCATCTCTTCTCATCTCATGGGGCCATCTTCCTGATGTACTCACTCAGTCTCAGGGTGCTGGACTTGGGGTGAAATCATCCATGCTCCTTTGGCCAGCTTATTATGCAGGGCATAGGTGTTGATTGCTTGTTCTTCCCATTCAGCTGACTCTTCAGGACTTGCCTTGCCCTTTGGCCTTCTTGCAGCCTTTTCATTCAACCATTTGCAGGATCCCAAGGATTTGGAGCCTACTACCTTCCCTCTCTTGGATACCATCTGGTCAATGAGTGCTGTTTGCCGTAGCATTGTTGTTGTACCTCTTCAATCCCCAGTTGTGATAGAAATGCGAATGTTGAAACACTGAGCTACTACTAGTTGCTTCTTGGTTATCCACGAATGTCTTGTTCCAATACCTCGTAATTGTATTTGTATCTCTCATCAAATGAGGTAGGCAGGTAGCGTTAAGTTACACTGGCACGCCTTGACCAGGAATCGAGTCCCCGATCTCCTGTACCAAAGTCAATGGTGTTACCCATTGAGCTATCCAGTTCACACAGGGCCTCATTTCAATGAGAAAGAAACAGTGTGCCTATATTCAGAAGCAGAATTGTCTGTGTAATGTTCAGAGTCTACAACAACAATCAAATATAATTTATTTTTATTTAAAGAGCCAAAATCTGTAACAATCCCTATGTTACAGTGGAAATCTGGCTAATATATGGTAACTATGTACAACATTTGAGTTTAAAAATGATGGATGAGCTGTGCCCTCATACTGTCACAAATGTGTGGCATGACACGACTGTATAAATTAAATATTAAAACACTGAGATCCAAATCAAAGCTGGGTAAAATCAGATAGAGGCTTTTCTTTATATCCTAGATTTTGTTCACACTGTATGTATATCCTATTTGAGACCAGAAAATGAGTCCTGTAAAATATTTTGGCAACATTTTTAGAATAAAAACTGGGGGTGTCTGAAACAAAAGGTTCCAAAACTGTAAAGCATAGATCCATGGAAATACCAGGAAATAAAAGCTGACATTCTGATCTCCTGTTTCATGTTGGAAGGGACTGTACATCTGCCATAGCAGTGTCTCTACTCCAACTAACGACCCTTTTCATTATGGATACATGTGCTATTTTTCATCTATAAACTATCAGAAAATATGGTCAAAATGTAAAATTGTCCTCTAGAGTCATACGTGAAATTATCAAATGTCTGTTTTGTCTGACCAACAGTCCAAATTCAAAGAAATGTGTTACAATATCAAACAGGGAAAAGCAACAAATCCTCCAAAAAGGACTGGAACTATGAATTGATTATTAAAATAGAAATATTATGGTGATTAACCAACTAATCATTGCAGCATGATATACCAAAGCTGTAGTTCAAGAGGTTCGTACGAAACAGCCATAACACAACAGACACTGGCAGACATGTTTTTAAAAAACAGTTGGATTTATTTAGGAGAGTAGAAGGGTAAGACAGCATAAGTTAGACTGTACACTGAAAGCCAAATACTAAAACTTGGAAGAGACGTGTTTTCTCTGAATGACCTAATATGAAGACATCTAATTGCTTGCGTGGCAACACTGAAAAAACCTAAAATACAGTATAAAATCTGTGTTAACATGATTAGAGCTTGGAACAGGAGGCACTGAACATCAGTATATTTGGCAGATCATTTGCAAATTTCTTCACAGATAAATTTCTATAAGACACTGGCATTAAGAGAATCATCAGTCAGTGAACTCGTGATTATTTTTAACACAACATAATACCAAGTCACGACTGTGGAGCAGTGCTGTTGCATAGTTTGGACTATGAAAAGTGACACTGGTTTCCTCTAACAGGTACATGTACGAACAACAAGGCTTCCATCTCAATTTTCAACCAGAAAAACAATCAAATTATTGAATTCATACTGTTACAGTCACGACAGTAATGTCAGATTCACAGAACATACACAAGATGCAGTGTTTGAAACCAGTATCACAGAAATGTTAGAAGGCAAAGTGAAAGGCAGTGTGGTTCATCAGCTTTGGGAACAAACTCTTGGCTAAAACAAGTTATCAGTTCCCAGATTAGAAAAACCCTGATTTTTATCAGATCCCAGGGTGTGATGGCACCTGACACTAGCCCACGCTTCTCCCCGTGCACCCCCTGGGATCTGGTGACAAGTCCATGTGGGCTGTGACTGCAAAGACACTGACCTAAAACGGTGACTGTCAGCCATCACAGAGCCTGGACCACAGTCCTACAGGACAGAGAACACATACAACTCCATACAACTACAATTAACACTTACTAGCCTTTCATAGCTTTCAAATGCATCTCTTGGTCTTGATCAGCAACTGGAGCTGACTCATATGTCACGTTGGTCGCATGATAGCAGGTTGTCTGTTAAAGCATGGACTTTGGTATCGGACCGGAATGGCATCCTGAGCTAGCATCCATTCACCGAAGAAGACCATGAGATGCAGCAGAAAGCTGTGGAATTCTTGTAAGTTTACCTTTGAGCTTAGATTTTTCTACACAGGTTTAAAATTCGAGTACTGATCTAAAGACTTTTCTGCACACTTCCGTTCAGTCTCTCGAGACTGATGTCTTCTTTGTACCCACATAGGCCCCATCGTGTTCTGTACCCATCAGATGTTAAAGCAAGCAGCAGGCTCCATGTCAGCTCTGAGAGGCTGGCAGCCTGTGGAGGCCTGCTCCTGCATGATGGTGGAATGTGACATCACAGTCTGCCAGTATGTGGGACACCGTCCGCTCATGCTCAGTGCTCTGATAATCAAAACCAAATTTGTTCAGCAATGACAAAGGCCACCTCAGGGTACAGGCCTTTCTGCTCTGACTTCATGGTGAGAGAGTGTGTGTGTTAGAGAAACAACTTGCTTTCTTCTGGCATGAAGCGACATGACAGCGGTCTGAATCCAGACAAAGAGGCCTCTGCTGGGCTTTAGCTGTGTGAGCAGCAGCAGACAGGACAGTGTTTGTGTCGCACGCACAGTTTCATCCAGATGCAGACAGACTGGCGTGGTTCTTGCTGACTGGCTCCTGTTGGTCAACTTCCTCTTTTAGCGTTGGGAAGACACACACACACCAGCCACGTGACTTCACTGCTTCATGCGAACACATGCTGAGCGACGGTAGGTTCCTAGTTGGTCTGGGGGACAGGAAGTACTACACTGATAAAGCTTTCAGGGACACTGAGGATCTGATGTCTTCCCCCTTCTTTTCACCCATTAAAGCGTCCATTTCTTCCAATCTAAATGTTGAACTAATATCAGTCTAGTCTCTCACCGATTCATCTGCAAACTCGAGGAGAAAAGAGGAACACGCGACCCAAAGAAGGCAGCTAATCATGTGACGTTGAACTGGAGGTGGCGGTCAGTGAACCCAGCTACTGCCTTTAGTTGCAGAAGTAGTGATATATTCTGTACAAATGTCACACACGTTCCTCGATGCCTACTAGATTAGCTGTAGAAAAAAAAGGGATTAGCATGTTTTTGCCCATATACAACAAATCCTGTATACTGTACAACCATGTAACCATTTTGCAAAGCATGCTGCTGTGTTTTACAAATAATGCTTCTCTATTTCCATTGGTTTTTGGCTTCCATTCATTTTCACAGAGTATGAAAAATCACTTGAAAACTGCTTGAACTGTTCGATCCATTACAGGGAAAAAAATCTACACTCACACTACAGTGCAGACTTTTCTAATCAATTTGCATGTCATGTAACAATGACAAAAAATTAACAGGGATGGATTACAAACGCTTTAACAGTCCGCCAATTCATTTTCATAGCATACGGAAATGGATGGAAACCAATGGATGTCTGAAACATTAGGAAAAACACACCTAAAACCTGTAGCGTGCATTCAAAATAGGGAACTGGACATGTAAAGCATAAATCATTTGTAGTTAAGGAACTAAAACTATATTGTAAGGATCTATTTAAACACTAAATCCACTTTTCTTGAATTAGTAAATCACGTAGTCACTTAATTGGAGGTCCAGGTATTATCTCTGATGGCCACCAAGAATTCATACAACCACAGTTACATCTGTAAATCTCGTTTAGAGTTGTAATTTAACAAGTGAGAGTAGTTGGGTCATTACTGAACCCCAAGAGGACATGAGTCTTTTCGGTGATTAGCTGCCATTAGCAATTACAACCACAACTATAAAGCGTGAGTATAGAATGACTTCATATAGTTATGCTGATTCATGTGTTGACCATGTCCCTGGGGTGCAACTGAAAAGAAAGAAAGCGTTCAAGTCGGGGACGTTGTAATCTCAAAGAAAAACCAGCGTCACTGCTTTTGAAACACGTGCTGCACATTATATCATCTTGATGATTATCCTTGAACACATGCCGAGGCGTGAGCATGAACCAGCGGAGACAGGTAGGACTTTGGTGTTCATGGCTCAAACCGTCCAGAGGAAGCCGATTCACGGGACTGAAACACCTTCAGAAAGGCCACCAGGCCACCGCCGCAGTTTTAAATAAACACCATCCAAAACATTTAAATTAAAATAACACTCATGGGCATACATACTGATCTGTGTGGGAGGTTACATCCACTGGATCCACACTGATACATTAGACATTAGAAAAGGAGTTCAGAGGACAAAGTGAACTGTACAGAACCTGCTTAGGATAATTAGTGACAGGCTGGCTTTATCCCTTTTCTTTTTAACTTTGCGTGCATGGAAGGGAGAGCATTAACAGGTACCTTTGACAACAGAAAGATGATCCGAGATGACTACAGGAAGGCTGAGCCAACACTTCAGGTGGTGATCCTACAGAGAGCAACAACAACAAAGGGCTTCCTTGCTTCCTTTCTCTGGTGGAGAGCTGGAACCTACAGGCTTCACTAGAACGTTGGCCATTATCAACTTGGACCACATCATCCATCGTTGTTTTACCAAGGCTCCTTGACCTCCCCCCATCCAGTTCACTTGAGAAGCCTTCAAACAAGACTGTGACGACACCCTCACGGAGGACATTTACTAACCAACAGCAGTGTTGTTCAGGCTTCATCTCGTGCAGTGTTTATACACTCCACCTCAAAACCAAGCACGACACCGGTGGTACTTTGGGAAACTTCTGGATCTTCGTTCATCTTAAATATTTTAAGATGGAATTATTGATTCTGCAGGATTGCTTTACTTCACACCGCCTTTACTGTTCATCTGCACTACTGACAGTTGGCGTGCAGACCAGCAGCTGCAGTCCATGGCCAAAATCTACGGAGCGAAGGGTCGTTTTCACGGACGTCTATTTTGTCCCATTATGGGGATTTTGCTGGATTTTTTGTTCCTATAAGATAAAAACGTAGCAAAGCAAGCCAATTAAAAAAAGGTTCAATAGATGCATAGCATGGACCTAACATACTCTTGGTATTAACATGTGATCTGTATCTGGGTGATGTTATCTGGATACGGAAACACAGAAAACAGTGATGGGAGTGATATCACTCATTCCACAACATATTCGTGGTCTGCAGAGGTGGGCCTCTGAGGGTTGGTCCTGGCCTCCTGGATGCTCAGACTCAGTGCGCCTCTGGTTCCGGGTTGCATCGGGTACTTTGACCCTTATTTGCATATTGAGATCCAATCAGGATGTGGGCAGAATTAAGATAACAAGGCTTATTAATGTCAGGCGTAAATGCAGATGTCATTGTCCAGATAAGTCATCTAGATACAGCCCACATTAATACCAGGCGGAAATGGGGTCATGAGGTCAGTTTGTCCAGACCCTGATGGAAGAATATGGTCTTGGTTGAAGATGGCCAGAGTTCTGCTTATGTTGTTAAGCATAAGGAGTCTTCTCTGCTGACACACACAGAGGAAAGACTCTAAAATCTGTCGTTTGACCTGTGGAAGGGCAAAGGCATTCAAATCACAATGTGCCCTGAGAAACAGCTAAATACTGGGTGTCATTCTGAACCTGCACCAGCCGCCCCTACAGCCCGGTGCTTCTGTTAGTGGTCTGTGTGTTTGTGTCTGTGCTCTCTTACCAGCTCACCTGCTTAACTAACTGTAACAGAGTACATCAGCAGTCACAACTCCACAAAGTGTAAACCCCTATCAAATATAAGTTAAAGAAAAATGCATAGGTACATACAGTATATTCATATATTAGAAAGATAAACAAAAGGATTAGAAAACTAGAATTAGGTGGAATTTGGAACAGGAATTCCTATCTGTGTGTGTGTGTGTCTGTCAGTCCTGTTCTTTCCTGTTCCACTGCCCTCAAAAGGAAATCCCCACCCAAGCCCGGTGATGTCATCACCAAGCGCCAGTGGAAAGCAGAAGTAAAACCAGAGGCAAAACAAAAGATGTTCTGAAAAGGAAGGCAACACCTGGCAACATGTCGCTGGCGTCTGTAGGCCGTATCTGACAACTGCTCAGCGACAACGGTTTAAAACAAGCCCCTCCCCCTCTCCCTCCCTAGCAACAGTGGTCAGAGCAGCAGAGAAAACAGGACAGTGTGTGGATGTGGATTAGAGGAACACGCAGGGAGGAAAGATGTCGGGAGATCCACTGCAGAGTGTGGACGGGGGCACAGAGTGGGGGTTAGAGGTCATTTACAGTGGTTTCAAGGGTCGGGGGGTTGGCTTTGAGCCAAAAGCGGCTGCTATAAGTCACAGTGAACAAGCTCAATAAGGCTGAGAGCAAGCGTGGGGGGGAATGGTGGTAGTAGTGGTGCCTTTAATACACAGTCAAAATTCAAAAGTGAGGAGCGAGTCTAAGTCAAGGAAGGACAAGGGATGGGTGGAGGAACACTGCCTGCTCCCCTTACTGGCTGGTGGTGGTGTTGGTGGGGGAGGCACCTTGACACCCACTTTCCATCTGCCTCCACCCATCCCTCCTCCTGTTCCTGGTCAGTCCCCTCACTGCAGCATCAGCTGCTTGAGGTTATCGTGCAGGATGGTGTCCTTGACGTCGCGGAACACCAGCCGGATGTTCTCAGTGTTGATGGCCGTGGTGAAGTGGTGGTACAGCGGCTTCTGCTGCTGCTCGCGACGCTTTTTGCGGAAGCATTCCACCAGGAAGCGCTGGACGTCCGCCAGGCATGTAGGGTCGCCCGAGAACTCAGTGAAGTAGTCTTTGATGGACACCTGCTTCACCTTCTCCTCCAGCAGGTCCGTCTTGTTCAGGAACAGGATGATGGAGACGTTGCTGAACACCCGGTTATTGACGATGGTCTCGAAGATGTTGAGGGACTCGCTCAGCCGGTTGGTCTGCCGGTCCTCCATCAGCACCTGGAGGTGTTAGAATGCAGACATGTATGCTGAGGTCAAAGGGGATTGTGACAGCGTGTGTCTGGTATGAGCAGCAGGTTTATTTAACTTAGACAAGTGATCCTTTACCCCTGCAGCAACTCCAGGAACATTTAGAAGAACTTTACCTGCATTTCACCCAGAGGAGAATGGACCCAGCTTTAGAGCCTCAAACAAGTGTTAGTGTCTCAGACCAAACAGTCCTTTTCCACTGCAGGAACTTTGACAAATGTAACCTGCAGTACCTGAAACTAAACTTGGCACTGCTCAGGAGGCATGACAGTGACCGTCATCTTACTACTGCGTCTGCATCAACCAGGACTACCAATACTAAAAAGAAGACGAGTGTGGAACACTCATTGGACAAAGTAACATGTCCATGTCCTCCTGTGACTGCAGCTCCCACTGGATGCAGAGGGAGCTGCAGTCAGTGGTTAAACACCAAAGATTTCTCAGTATCTGGCAGACATGGGGATATGTCAAAGCCAAACAGTGCAGGGAAAAAACAGCATGAAACCAGATTATTGAAAGACATAACCCTTGGCCACAATATAGTATTGTTAAGTTACCAGGGAGACCCCTATGCAGGAACACTGAGATCACGATTAAAAGAAATCTTTCAAATGCAAATGTTTTCATGAGCTTGGGTTGTTGGAGCCTTGGTGGCATCTAGAGAAGCAGCCTGCGTTTCCAACAGTTTTAAGCGGAACTGTTGTAATCAAGGATGCGTCATCAACAGAGTGCGTTACACAACAGAAGTTAACAGTAGGAACAAGATGGCAGATTGCATTGAGTACCAGCAAGATTTTGTTCGATTACAGTTTACTATTATAGTAAACCATAACCCACTGTTGCCTTCTCTGTCCTCTCTTTCCAACCTGCAGAATATGACACGCCCACTGATGTCAGCAGAGTTTGCATTTCCAGTCAAGTGGAACCAACTTTCAGGGTTCCAAACAGATATAGTTTTGGTCAAAATGCTCAGAACGTTTCAAAATGACATGCGCAAACCGAACAGAACCTAAATTAAATTGAATTTCTCTCCATCTGTGATGTTATGCCCTTAAATTTAATAATGGCATTCCTTTGATCTTGATTCCTTTGGTCTATGTGAGCCACTACTCAGGAGTTCTACACTGACTCACCTGGTCGTATTCAGAGGAGGAGACGAGAAAGAGGATGGAAGTGACTGAGTCAAAGCATTCAAACCAGCGCCGCCTCTCGGAGCGCTGACCGCCCACGTCCACCATCTTGAAGGGCACGTTCTTAATCTCAAAGTTGTATTCGTGGATGCCCTTAGTAGGCTTTCTGGCCAGGAGGATGTCCTGTTGGCTGGGGAGGTAGTCCTGCAAGCATATTATCACATTTTTCATCCTTTTTGTTTTTTGACAGGTTTTTACACATTTCATGCAAGATCTCCATCAAAACTTGTATTTTTAAAACCAGTGTTGGTACATTTAAAAAAGGTCTTTCAATGTTACATTTGTCAAAAAAGTCATATTTCTCTTGGTACATATTTTCAAGACACTCACAAACGATCAGTGGAAACAAGAGAGTTGGGGAATGAAATGCATATTTTTGTGTTGCTATGGGACATTCTTGTTTAACACTCAGCATTCCTGAAATACCAGAGTGCATAAACAAAAGTGGGGCTTCAGGAGTGTGTGTGTTTGTGAGGGGAGAAGGACTGGGTAGTACTCCTTGGCTATGACGAGGCTCCACCCATCCAGCCAAGGCAAATAAAACAAGTGCATCTTTAACTATTTGGGACCAAATATGATGTAACATTATTCCCCAATCATGTGCGTGCGTGTCACGGTGCTCTGGCTACACCAGATCCAAATTCATAACATTCCAGAGGTGATGAGTCACTGTTGACACAGACCATGCATGCACTCACAAATAACCCCAACCCCCCCCCCAGTACTCCCAGTGCACTTGTGTGTTCCTACGCGGCAGGAAAAGAAACCACAAGTAGGATGTCCAGCACTGAGAATATATTAGATAGAATATACTAATATTTCCTGGGCTACTGCCCTTTGGAGACACTTACAACAGCATCAAATTCATCAATAGCCTCACCTACTGAGTGAGTTCAGTTATCTGGGAGGTTTGACAGTAGTCAGGGTGGAGAGGACATGGCATTAAACACCCTGGAGAAAGTGAACACCTGAAGCAGGGTTTTGTTTAGACAAGCTCAGATAAATTGATAAAGAAAGTTAAAGGCTATTGGCCAACTTCCTTGTCATTTAGACTACTAAACCTGTTCAAAGGTCTGGAAGAAATGACAAAAAACTCAAACCAAATTACAAATGAACAAGAATGGTGCTGGGTTTGATCTCTGTTAACACACAGCAATTTCAACTGCTTGGAAGGTTGCTCTTTAAAGCTAAAACTAAGTGTGACACATTCTAACAGGATCAATAGTTCCAATTAATTTGTTTAGGCAAAGGACAACGTACCCATGGTTTGCTTATTAGTTTGGTACATTTCATGATCACACCGACTCATTACAAATGAATTACAGATTTTGGGGAAGACTGCAGAAACTACTCATGGCTGGGGAAATAAAGTCAGCCAACCTTTCTGCATTTTTAGGTTAAACAGCCATTTTGCTGTTTTATTTACAGATAATTCTCCTTAAAAAAGATCAATTAAAGACAATGCAGTAAAGGACAGAGCTCTTTGTGGTAAAGACAGAAATCAAATATTACTTATTGAGTTTATCAAAAAGTATAAGATCTATCAAGGACATTTTAGGTGACTACTAGTGCATAATAATGCAGAAATGTATGATGCTATTTTTGGTACACTTGAGTTATTTTGCAAAGCATGATAACAAATGTCCCCCAACTGTTCCTTACTATGAAAAAGTACACACTTTTTTCTCAACTCCTTTCCACTTTGTAATGCCTCAGGGAAACCCTATACCTGCGTCACTTATCCACATCACTGAACAAAAGCTCTGTGGTTGGTCTGGTTTCTTTTCACACCACAAACGAACCACACCAGACTCAGCTGGAACTGGACTGGATCAGACCCTCCTTTTCAAGTGGCCTTCGTCTGGGTTGTTTGGTCCGCACCAGAGACCATTTTATCTGGGTCGGGGGAACTCATGCACACCAGCCTCCCGGGGGTGTTGCTCACTTGTGCTCACCTGACATCAAATACCAACATGGGTAGTCGTTCCTTTGGGTTCTGTGGTGTCAGAACTAGAGTAAGGTCCCTTTTGACAGAAAAATCAGCAACTGCAATTTTAAACAAAGGTTTAATGATGGTCTACTGGAAACTAACTTAGAAGTACTTGCTCATCATTCACCTTCTATGTCATTTTTAGATTTCATGTTTTGCCGTTTTACCTGGAGCGATTATATTGATGATAATTTAGGTATGTTTTATTAGTTAGTTGATAGTGTCACATAGACTTTTACACCAAGAACTACAATGGAAAGTAGACTTTGTTGAATTATTCCTGTGATTTTATGTCCTCCATATAATGTCAAATAAACTTTTAGCTTTTACCAATTTTCTTGCACAGTCCACCTAAGCCAGAACACACTCCCAGACACTTCTAGTCATGTATTCCCAACACAGGTATTGTGAAACATCTTCTGTTTAGAATAATTGCCCTTGTTTCTTAGAAAAGGCACCGATTGGCCAATAGGAACCAGGGGGTGTGTGACACAGAGCAAACAGGGGAACTTGTGCTTAGCTTGGTGCTCAGCATGTGAGTGTACACTGGAACAAACCAGTGCGGAGACTTGACCGAGGACAGGAAGACAACGGTTTCACTTCTCTTTTCAACAAACGTCAAGCGGAGTGCTATCACACCCATCTGCTTCATCAGCCATCTTGCCTGCTGGGGATCTGCGATTGGTGGAGTCTGTGAAGTGTGGGTGGAACTTACCGACAGTCCGAGCTTTTCCAAATTGTCCAGGAAATACTTGACTGACTCCCCCTGAGAGAAAGACAGCAAGAAAGAGAACGTGACTTTTTCCTCAGGAGACTAAATAGTGAAACCTGCAATCACAAGTTCCCAGAGCCCATGGTGACATCTGTTTTGTTTGACCAACAGTTCAAAAGCCAAAGAGATTCAAGTTTACTATCGTTGAAGATTAAGAAAACCAGGAAACATCTGAGAAGCTGGAACCAGCTAATTTTAGCCATTTGTCATGATAATACCGGCTCATGTGTTCACGTAATAATAATGTTTACAACATGACTATCTTCAAAGTGAAAGTAACATCGCTGTGAGGTTCTTTAAAAAAGGACAGTTCTGGTTGTGTGAAAGTGCTTTGATAACATTCACTTTTGTAGAAAAAGAGGAGAACATACCACACAACCATGTCAGCTAATAACCAAAGCAATCACGAGACGAGGCAGGAGTTTCAACACTAACTCATTGATTGCATTGTGAGTTTAACTAAGCAGCACGTTTGAACGTCAGTGGGGAAAAAAAGAAAAAAGATCCAGTTGGGAGAAGGGCCCAGTCAGTCCCAACCAGAAACACTCCTCGCAGACATCACTGATCACCAGCTGGCCACAGCTTTTAGAGCTCAACCTGTTCACCGATTCATCGGACATTTCTGATAATCAATTCATTATTCAAGAACTAATTTTTCATGCAAAAATGCCGTTTTCATCATTCATTTGTTCTAGCTTCTCAGTTGGGAGGATTTGCTTCGTCTAATGGGATGTAAACTGAAATCCTTTGAGCTTCGGAAAAAACAAGATATTGACATCACCTTAAACTGTAGGAAATGTATATTTTCCTGTTCTCTGACATTTTATGACCAAAATCTAATAATATAATGAAGATAATCAGCGGATTGATAAATAAAAAATAAAAAACAATGTAATATCTGTAGCTGCAGCCCGACATGTTTAACTCAATACAGTCTGGGTACTGGCCAATTGATTGTGTCTTTATTTGACTGTCGCCAGGTGTTGACTACTTTATAAAAATACTTTTGAATGTCATAATGCCATATTGCCCCCCCCCCCCACTCACTAGATGACTGTGTGTCGTGTGATGAAGCAGCCCTGCTCTTTTCCTCTAAAGGATGACATCATCAAGCACCACCGAAGCGGCTTCCATATTTGGAACACATTCCTCAACAAAAGCAACGTTACCTTTGCTTTCAGCCATGCTAGCTGCTGCTGGTTCATGTTTATCTCATTAAATATGCCACATCATAACAAGCTGGCAGGAACTTGTTGATATGGGCAACTCTAATGTGAATGCATGCTGGCAGATGCTAACTATTGTGTTTGCTGGTTGGGGAAGAAACCAGATTGACTTAAAATGAAGTGCATTCCTTCTACAGACCATAATATGACTTGTTTTAATTAAAAGGGAAAGTTCTTGTGTAGGATATCCTTATGTGCAGTGGCAGGTGGGGATCACATGTTTAACAACAGCGTAACATTAGAAAGATGAATGCTGCATGTGCTAACAGCTCTAAACAGATGCTTGGTGAGCTCATTTCCCTGCAGGACAGTTCCAGACCATTTGCCTTTGAGCAAGACACTGTCGGGCCACAATGTAAACTTGTGGGGAGCAGCGAGGGAGGGATGGAGGAAGGAAGGGCATGGGGAGGCAGAGAGAGAAGCAGCCCTTCATGAGCTTGTCTGTGTCCGTCTGTGTGCGCTCGGCAGCTGCAGCTCTGCTCCGTCACAGTGAGGAGGAGCCTTTATCTTCCTGTCAATGCTCGTCTGTGCACTGACAGCCCTCAGCCTACTCACGAGTCTGCTCTGGACACGCCACGCTCACATGCTAATGCATGCTAATAGAAAGGGAGCATGGGGCAACACAGGCAAACACAAAAATATTTATATTGTAAAGATTTTTAGATGCTTTTTGATTCCTGATCGATATTATTATACATTAACAAAATATATTAACGATCAGAGGTGTGGACATTAGACTTGACTATAGAAAGTGCTGCTATTTTTACGATTAAGATTTGTTGCACTGCGAAAAATAAAATATTTAAAAGCATTAATGATTTCTTTAAATTCTATATATTATTACCCTGTTGTTAAAATGGCATTACATGTAGTAAGTGTATTCAACGTTTTCCCCATGGTCTAGTTTTAAATAAGCAAACAAAATTATAATAATGAACCGTATTATCAGAGCGCAATAAGGACATTGGGTCCTGAGTGATACATCGACTCAGTTGCTCGCAGTTTGAAACACTCTTACTTACCAGCTGGAATTCCCGACGGCGGTCGTAGGCGTTCTGGATGCCCTCGTCGGCCCACAGGGCCCGGATGGAGGGCATGTAATGCTGGAAAACCTTGTGCTCCACCATGCCGTGACCGTGGGCCATCACCGACCGGGTGTCAAACGCCATCACGGTGTCTCCGTGCCGCTGGTTGGACGTGTTGCCCCACGGGATGTGTAGCTTCTCTCGAGCATCCACCAACACTCGAATACCTACAGCAGGAGAGAAATTAAGATGATTTACCAAGAGTCTGGTGATTCAGTTCTATCCTGGTTGTGGTGGTGGGCTCACATGAGTATAATGACCAACAATCATAGCAAATCACATGCAAACAGTTACAATTTGACATGGTGGATGTTGAAGTTTGCACAGAGGCCAAACACCATGCCTGCTTCCAATCTAACCAAAAGCTAAAGCAGCTTATTACAGGATTACTGTAGTGTTTCTTAATCTTCTCTGGCCCTTGACCCCATACTCTGGTTCCAGGAATTAGACTGTCATGTGAACAGCTCGTGTCACGTGAGAGGTATAAAAAAATGTATACATAAAAATGATACGTTTAGTGCCAAAGGCATACATACAGGAAGTAAATTGAATAAATGCATATAAAAATGAGTAAAATCACCTTAAAAACACTGACAACAATGTAGATCAGTCTGGTTTTGCATCTGCAACACTAAATATTGTTAACAATCACTGGATCTGGTGGAATTAGAGAAATAAATTGGCCCTTAAAAAATATTACAACTTTTGTTGGTTTTGCATTTATCAATACTTGCATGTTCTTAGGTTAGAAATTTAAGTGCCCTAGACCCCACATAAGCCAATACGCACCAAACCCAAGCAAAAGATAAATGTTCTAAAATTATTTATTCAATTAACAATTTTAAATGTTTATATGTGATGCACTGAATCACATCATGGTTTGCTGGCCACAGGGAGCTCATGACTTGGCTTTCAGCGTGCGTTTCATGAATCCGACGTAGGATTTTCTTGTCTTCCTCTTATTGCTTTGTGCAAGAACAAATTTAAGAGATTAATATGGAAACATTCATGCAGAATGCCCAATGATAGTGTATAGAAAAGCAGAAGAAGCTGAGCATAGTGCTATTCACACCTGTGTGCAGTGAGAGATTCGCAGCCAAATAAATAAAAGCCAAATAAAAACATTGGCAAAGGGGAAAAAGAAGAAGGAAAAAGAAACAAGAAACAAAAAGACTGCAGGCTAACACTAGCCTTGGTCTGCAGTCCACATATTACATGTGTGTTGCCTTGAGGAAGTATTCATGACTACTAAACAGATGAGGCAGCAGGAGCTCCCTTTGTAAACATTAGCATTGGCTAAGTATGAGGATACTGTGTTGAACGAAGACAACAGGTTACAAGGTTACAATCCGTAACCTTCGTGAAGGGAGGATTTATTTCCAGCACTGTTGGATTAGACTGCATTCGTTAGAGCTAGATCCACCTGGTAAACTGGTTACTGTAGTGTATTTTTCTTTCTGTTATCAGACAACCAAACAAGTCAGTACTGTATGGCTGCACTGAGGCACCAATTAAATCACTGGTTCATGATTTTAGGTTAAGAACTGTCATACACAGAACTGTCCATTGTGCAATAATGGCAAAATGCCACAGTAAAAAAAAGGAAGATAACAGTTGTGCGATTGGCTATGTTAACGTTTAAATGAGTGATCTCAGAGAAGGTTAGAGGTGACTGTTGGCTTCCCAACTATTCCAAAAACTGCAGTTACAGCACCCACACAACCATGTGGCCGCCAGTGTTTTCAGATTGTATTCATTTAATGTGGACAGTCTCAGGCTGCTCTACAGCATACACTGGCCCTCAGCTCAGGGTCTTTAAGTTGGTCCCTGAGGCCATTAAGGGCCTACTTCATGACTTACAGGGCTCTGTCCGTCTGTTACTACTGTCTACATTGTCTGCAGGAAACAAAAACTAACAAAATAAGACAGCCATTACTTCCAGTGAGACTGCAGGTCAACAACTGAATGATGTGATGCTGCTCAGAGTCATTACATTACATTTAGGCATTTAGCAGACGCTTTTATCCAAAGCGACTTCCAAATAAGAGCTTTACATAAAGTGCATAGAACCATCATTGCAAACAAGATGACTCATCAAATTGTAAGGGCTGGTGATGAATCACAAGTGCTATAAGCAGGTACATCGCTGCCAATGGCAGAATCAAAAAGAGCATTAAATCTAAGAACAGATTATCTTTGTACATTATCAAATACAATGCATTCAAACTAAAATACAATTCCACTATAATAACGTACAATATGCTATACTTTATAGAAACAATGAGTCCTAAGAAAGACTTAATGTACAGCTTACTGTCTTTAACTAGCTGTATTCTAAATGTGTCACAACCACAGCATAGCAATACTAAACCCACTAAACATATTACGCATTTTTAGGAAGCACTCCATACATTTTTATTGTTATGCAAATTATATCCAAATATATTTATCAATCAAGCCAGACGAAACCAATCAATTAGCTAAACTTCAAGCATGCCTCAAGGTCATAAAATAAATAACTCGCGGGGCTAAAGGAAATGCTAGTTCACTCACTCGATGTGGAAGAGCCGGGTCATTTCATAGTCAGGTGCGGATGTGTGAGAAAGAAATTGAACCTTGCCACTGGTCTACTGCAGGTCACAGGTCTCCAGGTTGCAGTTAGTTTGATTATCATTAGACAAACAGGTGTTAGCCTGACAGAGCCTACATCAAGTTGGGAGCACTTACACCTCCAGTAACCACTTCCCCGGGGGAAACACAGAATATGGTATTATAGAATTTGACACTTGTGCTAAACTAAATGCAGTTAGACTTTATTCTGTCCTGACAGGAGTGCTGTAGGAAATCTGAAGACAAATCTGTTGACATATGAACATATCGCTGCAGTCAACAGATCCAGTTTAGATTAGGTTAGACCCAGTGAACGCCAACGAAAAGCTGCTTTTGA
The DNA here is from genome assembly GCA_036024295.1 of Nannoperca obscura. Classification (NCBI taxonomy): domain Eukaryota; kingdom Metazoa; phylum Chordata; class Actinopteri; order Centrarchiformes; family Percichthyidae; genus Nannoperca; species Nannoperca obscura. The sequence goes on from JAVQJL010015096.1 coordinate 18,880, forward strand.
ATGAGCACAAGTTAATGAGCAGACATGATCAGTGTGCTGAGGCACAGTTTACATTACTGCTCTGTGAACTCCGCTTCACCCCTTCAAACAAGCCTGCCCTGACAATGCGCTACGTTCCTCAGCAGTCAGCAACACACTGGTTAATCCAGCTGTCTGCAGCGTGTGTGTGTGTGTGTGTGTCAGTGTGATAGTGTGTGTCAGTGTGAGAGTGTGAGAGAGCTGGCAGCTCAAGGATGAGTGTGTCGAGTCTGTCTACATCTCTTCAGTTCCTGTGCTGAAAGATGCAGCTTTGGTCTACTTTCTTGTCATTGCTGTGGACTGCAAACAACAACACAGTGCAGTCCAGTTCTTGTGTCTCTCACATCTGGGGACATACAACAGGAAGCCAGACCTAACCAATACTGTACAACACATACACTCACAAGAGTAGCAGCGTAGGCTTTAAACGTGGAGAACCAAGGGGTTGCCACTGTTGCACTAGATTATGATGATTAAACCTAAACTAAACATTTCCAAACTCTGGGAGCTTTTATTATCACATAGTGTGTTACTATAGATGTTATTGGGAAAAAGAAAGTTTGCAGGATTCCTTTATACCAACAGCAATCATCTGAGAGCAGATGGTCACCCTCTAGCTCTGTTTTGGTCTCCACCAACTGCTGACTCTGTCTCATTAGCTGCTAAATGCTAGTGAAAGTCACTATACAGCTGTGTGAAGACGTGTGGAGCTGCAGATTCAGCTGATAACTCTCTTTAGCTTCATCACTACGTGCAAACGGTTCCACATGCTGTGACCAACTGCATTCTGGTATAGCGTGATCCAAGCAATCTCTGCCTTTTGTGACATATATTGACATCCATGTGCTGCTGCAGTGGGATTGTTCAGCCAGCAGCGATGCCTGTCTCTCTCCTGACAGGGACCGTGGCTCTGGTTCTGTGAGAGACCCCCACAACAACACTTCATCATATGATCCTTGGGAAAATGAAAAGTAGCAGTATGTGTAGTTTACTACATAAAGCAGTATGTAGAAACAGTGGAAGCCAGGAGGTGTAATTATTCCCCTGCTCCTAACCTGGGGTTAGCACTGCTCAGACAGTGGACCTTCCTTTGAGTTACCTTCTACAGTTATACTAATATCCAGTCATCCCCCTGGACCCACAAAATAACGCGTCATTTTGGGATGCAGAGCAGAAAAAGAATACAGAGCCCAGTACTGAGCCCTCAGAGGACAACTGCCTCATCTAGCCTTATGGCAAATGGTACTGAAACAAATAGGCAATTATCTATTTAGTCATTTATCAAGCACAAATTCCAAACATGCTCTCCTCCCAGCTTCTCAAGGCAACTTCTGTTTTTCTAAATGAATTATCTTCTGGTTTTTGTTTTGTTGGACAGACAAAACAAACCAGTTAAAGACTTCACTTAAGGGCTGTGGGAACGTGAGCTAGGTTTTTATTTTACAAACAACAAAAAGACATTTCCCTTAGTGTCTTGTTAGCTTTGTTGCATCTTTTTGTCTGGTGACCTCACAGAATTCTCAGCACAGCTTCACCCAACTTCAACCTGAGCAGGTCTAAATATAACAGCAGTCAAACCACATTTGGCTGTTCAATACGAATATCCCACTAGTAGTTCCTTCTTGTTCATATAGACTATCAAGCAACGCTTTATCGAAACCGACAGATTTTTGAAAGGGGTTCACATAGTAAACAAGCCAAGTAAGCCCTCCAAGCTAATGCATGCTAACGACACTGGGTATCGAACTGTTCCTGACTTCTATGCTGAAGGCAGAAATAACGTTACCTTGGGAGCCTGACCAGGCGAGGCTATTCCTCCAAAATGCCACGTGCTGCACACCGACTAACAAAAACAAATCGACCGAATCTCAGTCGACTGAGGGGTCCAACCTTTGACTTCCAGGACGCAGCACTATTAGGAGGCATGTGTGAAAACACCTGTGCAGGTACAAAAACAATCTCTGACATCTTCTGTCCAAACATATTGCCGTCATCCTTTGTGAGCAAAGCAGGTTCTGGCTATTTTAAGCAATTACAGCACATACATGCAGTTTTCCATGACCAGGTTCAGGCTTGCAGGCTGGTACTACACTGCAGCACGACACAGACTGACGCTCATACAATGTCTTCAGTGAGCCCCCACCAGTAAAATAAACTCACGCTGATCTACATATACATGTAAATACAGAACAATGCCTACGCTGTCAAACTTCTTCATAGAACACATCACCTGGTCAGTCCTGACATTATCACTGCAACAACTGCGGCTTACAATAGGGAAGTTGGCTCCGTTATGCATCACAGTGCACATCCTCTTCATACAGTAAGTGTTTAAATTGTGTATGCGTGAAGTTAATACCATACCACCTCTGCGTCATCAAAACACTGAAATGACAAACCAGCAGCAGCCAACAACAAACTTGGGTCAGGTGGACCTGAAACTCTAAACTGCAAGGAGGTGTTTGACCTGTGATTGACTGGTGACCTCTTGCCCAGTGCATGCTGGGACAGGCCACTGTTGCCATTCTGGACGTTCTGGAAGATAAGAGGCTCAGAAAATAAATTGATGGGTGACTTTTTGCCTTCAATCACACATTTAATCTATATTATGAGTGAAATCAGGTCTGCTGTTCTTCCACTGCGTTTGAGAAGACACCAATATTCCACTTGTTTAAACTCTCTGTGGTTGGCTACAAATAGTGGGATGAAAATGACGCAGCAGACTCTAATTGAATTTTTTTTTAAACAAACAAAAACCTTCACATTTTCAAGTGTGAGAGACGGGAAGTGTAACCAGCACAACACAACATGATTCATTGGGCTGCACTGACTTGACTTTTTCCCCTCTGCTGGCCCTGTATGACACTTCAGCCTGGAACTGATTAGGATTCTTTTCATGGACTGTAACATGAGGGCAGGGGTTGCTGACTGTGACCGAATGAATATGACCCTGACTTTTAGAATGCCATTGATCGGCCATGTCTGGCTGATACACGATCAGCCATGTCTGGCTGATACACGATCAGCTTAATAAGGTCAGATTGGCCACAACACCAATTGGTGAGGGTTGTCTACACCATGACATTTCTTTTAGCATATCCATAACATTAAGTTCCCTTACCAGGATGTCTACAGGTTTCAGGAAGTTAAATGCAAGACTTTAATGTTTAACAGTTTTATTACATTTAAGGCAAATTTTGCAGAAAAGAATCAAATGTGTATAGGTGTACTCTTCTGAGTAAGTACATTTATTCATATCAACTGGTTCAGTTAAAGAACATTTATTAGTGTAAAAAAGATTTGTGCTTAATGATATTGTGTTATAGCTGCAGGCTGAAAGAGTCTATATCAAGGTTGAATGCCAGTTTCTCTGCTGAAAGTCATCTAGACCCTGAATTACTGTGCTTCTCAGTTTTACAGTTTATACATGGCTTTAAATTAATAAGGTAAATGCCATCCTGTCTCATTTAGCCTACAGTCTGTTTTAGTCTAATTTAGTCACTTCCCCACGTAGATGGGACTGATGATTGGCCCACATCTTTTGCCCAAATATTGGTGGAGTTGGACAATAATTTATCTGGCAATGTTTCCTACGCATTATTTAGCAAATATTGTTCCTTGTATTTATATTCTGAATAAGAAATGCACGTCTGTGCAATGCTAATCGTTAGCTCATGTTGACAGGTGCAATGGCATGAACGAGACTTTCTCTGAAATACTGAAGTGGTACTGGCTGAACAGAAACACAGTCTGCAGGTTAGCTAACTAGCTAGCTCCTCCGTGCCATCAAACTCAGACAGACGCTGCTGTGGTCACCAGGGGACAAAACTTGTGAACACGATTAACACGAACCTAAAAGACTAACAGGATAACACAGGCATTCAAATTCAGCTCTTGTTGACTGAACATTAAATGTACAGGCATTTTGCGTTTATAGACCATAGTTACAGGATTCAATAATTAAATATTTAACATCTTCCCAAACAGAACTTAAGAATTTAAGCAATGCTTTTGTCAGTGGGGAGAATCAAGTGGCTCACTCTGGCTAACATCAACTTCATTGTGTTCTCAGTCCCCTTCTCAAAACAAGACTCCATAGCAGACAGAGTTGTCAATAGCAACATACAGGGGCTGGATGGAGCACAACTGAGACTACATGATATTATAGTATAGTTCTGAATGGGAAACACAGAAATATGTGATTGTCTCTTTGATCATTATTGTCAAATGGTACAAATTTACAAGAGTACACAGCTACTGATTTGACCAACGGTTGCAAAATGTGACGGTCTTGTTGATGGCTTCATGCCAGAGGACTTGATGCTGCTGCTGATCCACACAAGCTACATTCAACACTTTGCAGAGTTTTGTATTTACCTGCAACAGTGTTACTTTGTGTTTACAGGCTTACACGTGGAAGAGATGGCTGTTATAGTGGCATCAATAACACTTCTCACCACAGCATAACAAATAACAGCATGTAGCTTTTATAACTCGTCTACCACACATAAACACATAGTCAACAAGTATGTCAATAGTGCGTCACAGAAAAACGGATTTCCCCGGCATGTTAACAACCCTGATTGATTTGACTTATATATTGAGATGACACGTTTTCCTTTTTCGGTTTAACCACGTCAGGCATCAGTCACTTCCCCCTGACTGAAGCTGAGCATGCTTTTCCAGCCTCACACATCACACACACTTCCCTGTTTGCCCCCACAGCCCCTCAGAGTTGTTTAAATGGAGGACCGGCCATCAAACAGTAACCAAAGTTCACACTTAAAACAGTCCTGCAATAAAAAGGCAAGGGGCTGAATGAAATCTCATTCAAGAAGGTTGTTTTGAGTTTGAACACTTATCAGAAAACACTGCACAGCAAAGTATAACAATATGAAGAAGGATTTTATAACTCTGGAAAGTGTTTCAACAATCGGCAGGTAAACATGATGACATTCTAGGGCTGTAACCAAATCCTAGCTTTGCCAGTTTAGACTGAGGGTGCTTCGACTGATCGGCCACCGATCGTTATGGACCGATGTTCGTTGTAAATAGTGAAATCACTGATCTCTATAAAGGCTGATCAGAGGAGCTGGTCAGATGAAACATTCTCATCTGACTAAAATGGCTTCACTGATCTGGTGGGAACATCATCAGACATTTGAACATTAGTCATCATGTATATGACGAGTTATGAAAGCTAGCACTAAGGCAGAGAGAGAGAAAGAGAGGGCCCCTCTCAGCTCAGCTGTTGATAACAGACATTGCAATGACAGCAAAGCTACCACTAATAGGCGGAGTGCAGTCCTGGTCTGGACCCCAACGCCATCCTATCTGGACCCTGACCAATAACTGATTACATTTTAACAGAGTGTTTCTATTTTACAGATCTGGTTTAGCGGTCCAGGAAACTCGCACACCAGTTGCATGTGTTGTAAATCATCTCATGCGATGCTACTTAATCATGCTACCAATCAAATCTGTCCATCTAGTAAGCATTGCGTCAGGAATGTGTACTTGCATGTATTTGATTGGCCAACACAGTGTGTTGTTGGACGCAATTGCATTGCACGGTCACTTGAGCAGAGTTCACCTTTTTTTTTGCCATATGACCCTGCATTGTTTTGCCAGAGCCTCTGCATCAGCACCCCCACTGTGCCAAGCCAGTGGCCTCATTCAGTACGTGTATATGAACATGAGAAAGTAGGTTAGTCAGAGCTCTGCAGGAAATCCAACATGTTTACATGTAAATGTAGACACACACACACACAGTAATCTTATCTAACAATCTTATTTTATGACATACTTATATAACATCATTTATATCCGTTTTTTACTTTACTTTTGGCTGGCTATTTTCTTTCCATTTTATTCCCTGTATACTTGGAATTGTGTGATTTTACTCCCAAAGTCAATCTCAGTCAAATGTAAATAGTGGGTGGCACAGCGCTCTATAAACCATGATGGAAATGATTGTGACTGATGACACTTTTTCCACAGGGGCATCAAACACTTTGATGATTCAGTGTGTTACCACCAACAGACATGTCTAGAAATAAATCAGAACGCTAAATATGACTGTGCCAATGTAGATATGCATCTATTAATGTCACCAGGATGAGCAACCAGGTTTCATTGACCAAGCTAATGTATGGCTGACTAGTGCATAGCTGCAACCGTGTTCACACATACATTATTAGTGTTTATAGTTGTGCCAGGGTCAGACTACACAATGTTTTTGTCTGTTAAGATGATCAATGCGTCAGATCAGGTGTATACAGTCATGAATTCTGCTTGCCGTCTTTCATAGCATGTGTGATGTCAGCAGGAAGGAGGAACTAGAGACTGACTTACATTGGGAAAAGACTGTCAACTCTTTTGCTTCACCATGTTTACAGGTGGATTTTGCTGTAGAAGGCAAACAATTCTAACATTTTTGTTGGGACGTCGTGAGGTGCCCCAGGTGCTGTGTCGGTTGTCGTCCGCTATGATACACTACTCTGGATAAAACGATCAAATTCCACAGCCTATGCCCAATTTGGTTCAGGTGCCCTGCGTGTGTCAGGCCAGGCTATTATCGGCCTGATATCGGGCTGTAATCTGAACCCGGCATGGCATGAGAGAGGGGAGAAAAGCGACAGAGGGAAGGAGACAGCCAGTTCAACCTCTGTTTAGTCCCTCTTGCTTTCTGTGATCTCTTCTACTGTTTTGATGCTGCTAAATTCACCATACAGTTGTTTTCATTTACATTGTCAGACAACATGACAAGTATGACATTTGATTGCAACTTCTAAATACTATGTTGACCAACATTAACCAAGAATTCCAAATTGGGAGAAAATGGGGGAGGGGAGGGGCGTAAAAAAAATCTAACTTCAGCGGGATGAAAAAGGTTCGGAGTTCGGAGATCGCACAGCTTTCGGCGTGTCGTGTCTAAAGAAGTTACTTTGCACCAGGGTACATTACTGAAGCTCAGTTAAACAACATTTCAAGTTACAGCAACAGCAAAACCAGTTTCATTACAAACATGAGGTCAAGCAGGGTTTTGCTTTAAAGAGGAACTATCCACTTTATGTGGACTGTACACATAATCCCAAAGATTCTTGTTGCCACAAAGTCCTTCCAACAATACACATACTATGTGTAAAAACCTTTGCTTAAAATGTGCCTGTATGTATCTACTTTGAAAGTTTGGAAAGTTCTCTTGCCCCTCCCTAACCGTGATGAAATAGACAAAGACTCCGAGGTTTATTTTGTACGTTGACACGCTTTAAATACAATGTGTCTGCCCAGGCAGATCTATGCAAATCATGAGCAAGTCATATGTTTTATTCAAGAGTGAATTTGGCTGAAAAGCAATGAGTTTGTCGTTATGATTTTCATAACAATCCTATGTATTAATCCTAATGTGGACCTGGCATTATAATAATAACTTTATTTATATAGCACCTCACATTAGAGAATAATGGACCAAGGCCATCTGGAATAATATGATTTCTGATTTTGAGTTGTTGAGTTGTAGAAAATGTTGTGCCATCCAAAAGTTGACATCATTGAGATGACCTAAAACAGCAGCTAGGCGTATTGGGTCTCAGGGGAAGGTATATCTGTGTGTCGTCTGCGTTGCAATGAAAAGAGAAGTTATGGTGTTGGATGATTTGACCGAGTGGAAGCATGCAAATAGAAAATAAAATTGGACCTAAAAATAAACCTTGTGGTACACCAAAGGTAATATGAGTTGTATAAGATGAGTAATTACCTATCGTGACCGAGTTTGTTCAGGTATTAAAATGAACTAAGTGCAGTGTCCTTGACGCCAACCCCGGTCAATTAAAATGGCAAAAGCTGCGCTGTATTGTCAGATAAACAGGACAGCAATACGAGTCAGCAGCTGTAGTGTGCTGGACTAAGCCTGGAAATCACCGACGTAGAATAATACATCAGTACTATTTATGTATGTATTATAGACTGCGTAAAATGGTGAGTTAAATCTAACTCAAACATCATGAGCAAAAACACAGAAAAGACAGAGCATGAGCAATGTTACCATTAATGCAAACTCAACATTTCCTGGAGCTGATTTTCACAGTGAAAGCTTCCCTGCAAAGAGAACAGTTTAAGTCTATTAGTGCTAAGCAGCCACAGGAAGCTGGGAGTATGTCTACATTCTAGATACTTTTTACCACTTGTATCAGTTTTACACTGCTGTGGATAGGTGAACATGAGGAGGAACTAGCATATAAAAAGGATAAATATGATAATAATGAACATAAAAATATGCAGTTTGCTGTGTTGCTGATATTATAAGAGGAGGATGGGTCAGTGTTGTCATACAAGCAGTGGGAAACAGTGACAGACACCCGCTCACATTCTCAAAGTCGACATCTAAAGAAAGAAAAACGAACTATATACATCATTTCTGTGATACAGCTCAATATTGGGAATAACTAATAAGTCAAAACAATGTTGAATAGGCTGCACAGATTGTAAATCATCAGTAGGTGGATTTTCTTAGATACCTCTGACTCACCTTAAGGCAACAGCTCAAGTGTTCATATATGGTTCCCCTCCACAACGACCCAGGTTAAAACCAAAAGTTTACTGTTCCACAATGCAACATGTGCGTTGTTGTAGGTTTGTTGGCTCATTAACTTATTAGACTGCTAAATGCTGAAAGCAAGGCTACATGTTCAGTTAAGTTACTCACTTTTAGATGAAACTACTGACCAACCTGTCCGTCTGTACTGTAACATAACATCCACATCCACTTTTCATAAACGCAGCACAGATAGGTGGATTCAAAGTGTTTGAAGATGCCAGACTTCATTTTAAAAAGTGGAAACAATATATTTCAACAATGTATAGCCATCAACCTTCTTCCTGTACATTTCGTACCACACTGATTGAGGGTGTTTAATTTGTCAACTTTCAGAAAAGGTCCACAGTGTTCAGTCACGTTGTAGCTCAGTTACAGACGACATCTTATTTGATAAGGCAGGTTTACAGTAAACATATTTATTCAAGGGATTTTGGTGTCGTGTTCTCTCCATACAAGACAGAGTGGCATGTTTCGTTGCTAACAGCAGCCATGAGGAAAACACTAGGACAATGTGAAAGCATTGTGTACCTTATGCGTGCACTGGAATGAAGAAAGGAGAAAATCAAATAACATCTGGGAAGCTGTGAATAAACACACGCAATGACCCCATGGCACACGACACCGTCCTCTTTGGCCCCACCGTGTAGACAAACAAAAATAACATGGGCGTTTCTTGTCGCTTAACCAGCTAACCACACTAGCTTTGTCGAACACAGAAAGTGCCCCTCCAATCGGTTCAGCTGCAGCTAGCATGGCTACCAACTTCCCACTCAATACTCTTTCCACCCTCAACTAGGTGACCAGTACAGAGGTCAAAACAAGCCAGCTTCAACGTTTAAATCACCACGGGTGCTCAGTGTAGCCTTACCTTTTATAACATTGCTAAAAATCGTGGCTCTGAATTCTTCTTTGGCCTTTTGATCGAAGTCCTGCCCATGGATAATGCGCATCTGCTTGAGGAAAGTGGACTTGCCGCTCTCGCCTGCTCCAAGTAATAGGATCTTTACTAGCCTTTTCACATAAGTCTTATCTCGATTAATACACTTATCTATCTCTTTGGATTTCCGCAACTGTTCTACCTCGCCGCTTGTGAGGAGACAGTTAGGGAAACATACAGATAAGACGGAGCGGGACGGCAGGAAATCCGCCATCTTTGAAACAACTTCATCGATACAGAGAGACCAGAGGGCTGAGCTCACCCGAGTCTGGTGTTGCATTTACGTGTCGTGGGAATCCACTTTACGTAACTTCCACCTCAACTTTCACGAGCGTGGTTTAACCATCGAAATGAAGTCCGCAAATACTGATCTGAAGCTAAACCTTCAGATTCTTAAGATTGAAAAAAATAATGTAATAATCATAATAAATAATCATAATGTCTGCGTGGGATATTTGTTTCCAAACAAAAGGCATTGTTTTCTTTAATAAACCGAATTCTGCCAACACTCATACATACAGTACAGTGCGAAAGAGCAAAGTGTCTTATCTCCACATATAACCAAAGGATTGAACAATATTCAGATCTACTCCTTTGTGGAATTTTGATGTGTGGTTTATTTCTAAAAACATTTTATAAAATTTGTGTGTGGTTTAAAATATATACAGAAATCTTTAGTTGAATGGGTTTCATATGAGCCTCTAGTTGTCTGTCATATGCATGGTTACGAGGCATAGGTTATGTTCTTTAAAATAATAAATTGCAGTTTTTCCAATATACATGAACTCAGCTCAAGGTTTGGGCACAGTGGCGGGCGTAGCACGCTCACGACGTACAATGTGAGCGTGCCCTCGCTTCAATATTTGGGCGGGTCCTGAGTCCTGTAGTAACTCTCTCAGCATGTTTCTGACTCAGTTGGGCATATTTCAAAACTCTCTCTGAATTAGACTCCACTGTGTGGAGTAGGTAAATAAATAGACACATAAAAATAAAATAAATAGATTATTTTTATATAGTATCTCATGATGTCATATCAAGATTAACATGGGAGGGCCAATGCTAGAATAGGCTACTATCTAGCCCTAGGTTTGTGGTTTATGGTATTGGATGGAAAAAAATGTAAAAGCCCATGCCAGGTATAATCCAGCCTTCGTTACGACAAGAGAGAATTCTGACTTGGTATCTTAGAAAGATGGTTTAGAAAGCCATAACTGTAATTAACCTACTATGACTTACTATGTCATAATGGTTGAGTTAGAAAAACAGATGACTTGCAGTTCTAACTTATCTTGTAAACTAGATTGTGCCACACAGGAATCTTATAATTAGTCTAGTAATACAGAATTATAACTTCTAATCTCCTAAATTTGGCAAATGTACATTCATACATGTTGTCCATATTTCCCAAAATGTTGACATATTCTTTTAAATGGCACAATTAATGATCATTTTTACTTTTCTTTATTTTGCTTTTGTACCCAAGTGTCTTTTTAAATTGAATTATTTAAATACAAAATAATTATTCGTTAATTGTAATTTATCAATTAATCCAATCACCCCTAAAGTCTTTGGTAATTGTGACACATTCCAGCCACTTAAACTAAATGTTCCAGCTCTGACACTGGACTATTGACTATATGACTTTCTCTTCACTCAAGTTAATTTTAGGACCTCCCAGACAGGCTTTTCTCTGTAACTCCTGGAGGATGAGAGCAGAGGCTCCCTACAGCTGATTGGTGGAATCATCCATCCTTCCCATCCTGTTTTATAATCCCCACACAGGAGGAGTGAGTTCAAGACCACTGCACGCAGCCACTTGTCTGTCAGGAACTACAGATATAATAACTGGAATATTTCACACCAGGATTTGTGTTTTTTTTTACATCTGATTTGGTCTTCATCAGTCTGCAAACATGACAATTAGAACAGCCCGTCCAGACCGGGTACAACATTTCCGGCCCTATGTACACTGCTTGAAAAAGGTGGGTGGATATCATCATCATTATTATTGGTTTTATGTAGTGTTTCAACTCTGTGTAAACTGCTGGTATTTTATGAGTTTTTAAGTTTACAGATGTTCTAAAGTTAAGTTAGACTTAACATTTCTCGATTACACTGAGATTTGTTTTTATTGCAATCACAAAACACAAAGCACAGACACTGTTGAAAAGACAAACCAGCAAAAATTAGACATTTTTAAGCAGTAAATTTCCCCCTACTCAGTATATTCAGAAATATATATATATTTTTTTCCTTTATCCAGTTACACAAGAGATCTCATTAAGTACATGTATATCTGTACGAGATTAACACATGATTTGTTAGCCACTAGAAGAGCTGGGGCTTTTTAAAGATCATCTATAATTCCACTTTAAGCTAATTAGCTTTGCTGCTCTCCTGCCAGGCATCACTGCAGTCAAAATACATTGCACAGTTTAGCAGCATAACCTGACCTGACACAGGAAAGGACAGAATGTATAACAGAAAAAACAAAGTTTATTTAATTACAATGTGAAAGGAAGCAGGCAAATGGAAAACAAATGACACGTGGAACAAAGTATTTAAATGAATGAAATACATGCTCTATAATTTACAGATCACTGTGTGCTGAACTTAACACGAGCCTCTTAACTAAAACATACCTTGCTGCATTACATTGTAAGGTGTTGCAAGTATTTTGTCCATTCCCTGTATATTTTTAAATGTGCATATATATACGTTTTGTTTTTTCACGTGAAATATATATTTTTGTGGAGTGCAACACTAGGTTGACATGACAACTTCATTCATTCTTTAATTCCTTCCAGTGCATACACCAAAAACATTTCTAGCAGCTCAGTGTAGCTTTCCATCGCTGGCCCCGCCCACGAGTTCCTGCTTGGCCCATAGACTTTAAATTGTGATGATGTCACAGATTTTAAAATTGCTTTTAAAAGCAGCACGAATCCAATTCTTATAACACATCCACTGCTGTTAAAACTAGTGTCCATTGTAGTAGTACCACGAAAAGTTGTCTTTATATATCCATGGAAAAGAAGACAATGCAGTTTGCTTGATTCTGATTAGCCAAAAGACTCGGAACATCTCACCAAAGATGTTTTATTGAGAAGAACATTGCAATGTGACAACAGATTTCTGAAATGTCACTGTTCTCACTCCAGTCTATGTAAAATTGTGATTGCCACTTGACAACCCCCCCAAAAATACATATTTTGATTCAAAATTGTGAATGAACTAGTTTGCTGGTTAGTAAAGACACCTGAACATGTGGACTGGAAGCAATTGGTATCAAGCCACCAACCTTGCAGTAATAGACGACCTGCTCTATCGCCCAAGCTACAGCTGCATCATCCCAAGTGTACTGCATAGATTCCAAAATAAAATGATTTAATGTAATCCAAGCAGCACAGTGCCATCCTGTGTGAGAAGCTTTACCCATGCATGGTGTTTTGGAAAGTGATAGTGAGCTTATCACATGTCATAGATGACAAGGTTGCACACGATATTTACCTCACTGGCTAAAAAGCTAAGCAAGGTTCTGACCTTAGTTAATTACTGCATCAAACTAAAGAGACAGTGTTAACAAAGGCAGCTAGCTACTTAATTCAGAGTTAGCTAGGTAGTGTTTTTGATTCTAAAGATGTTCACAAGACACACAAGCAAACAATGCAAACACAGACACTTCACTTTGATGCTGAGTTATAAGCTAACAGGTTTGCCTAGCTAGCAAGGTAGCAAGAGCAGCTTTGTTTAGCTAAGGTTTAAAAGCTACAGAAGTTTAGTTACTGTGTCTGTGTACTGTGTTCATTTACAGCAGGAGCCTCTACTTGGTTGATTCAGAATAATGTTGGCATTGTTGCTCTAGCTAACAGGAGCTAAAAGGCTAAATCTTTTAGCAGTTGTTGAGCTTGCTAGCTTTGGAGAGGCAGGGGGTAGGCCTACATGACGAAGGTGAGAGTCATGAAAAGTGACATTTAAAAAATGTAATGCATCATAAAAAGTGGCATTATGAAATAAAACTTGACGTGAAATATATTATTGCAAAAAATGCCATGATGAAATAAACCTGACTTTTCAAAAAGTCTGTTTTTAGTAAATAATGTTTTTTATTTTTTATTTAATATTGAACCTTTTGGGTTTCCATACAGATGCATAACTTCATGGTCACACATACATGCCAGATGAATAGATTCATAATGGAAATAGAACTGCATTTACAGTACATTGAAAGGTATTAGGTAATTGAAAGGTAATCAAATACTGTAATACAGTCTTTCTCATACATGTAACAGGTGAGATTAACTGAGATTCCACTAATTTACCTGTTCAAATAGTCTTGGTATAACATATAACCTCACCTACGAGAAAATATGAAAACTGTAAGATTGTCTGTTTTTAAAAGATTCACTTTCTGATTTCAATCCCCAAATATTCTCCCTGTGGATGTTGTGAACGGATTTTTTTGTTCACCAAAAACGCCAACAGAAAATATGAATTTACGAGTGTGTGACGCATGTTTATTACAGTGTGTCTGAATGTACTCTTTGGAAGTATACTTTGGTTTACATAAATTAATCCCAGTTCCTGTCCTTCTGCTTTCAGCTGGAGGTGATTGTGGTGGAGATGCAGGACCCAAAAAGTGGGATTAAGGGCTCGGAGCAGAAACTCAATGTCACTACCATCCCACATGTCCTCGCTGGTGAGACTGAGACACAAACAAACACACACACACACACATTTACAAAACCTACATTCCTAAGACTAAAAGTATTTAATTATTTAAAGTTCATAAAGGATATAGTTAGTTAGAGGGTTATACCAATCTGCATGCTATCAGCTTTATAGGGTACTTTAACAAAATCAAGATTTGTATCTTAAAAGCTGCGCATAAAGATAATTCAATATTAGCAATGTATCAAATGACTATGTATTGATGAACACACAGATAGTAACCAACTCTGCAGTTTTTTAAGCCTCTTGTATTGCTTTGGTTTTGCAGCTTGTAAACTCAAACAGCAGACAGACAAAGTCTAGCTAGTCTGGTGCACATAATGGAGCTTTTGGCAGACCAAAAAAAACACGCTTAAAGTTTGGAAGGTTATGTGCAAAAAAGATATGTTCTTTTTAAAAATATTTTTTAAAGTCTTTTAATGACAGCACACTTTTATTTCCACACATATAGATTCTGGTCATTCATTCATCAAGCTTTATTTACTGCAGAGTTTGCTTGTGAATCCAGCTGATTCAAAATGTTTCATGAATGAAATTGAACAATGCAATAATAAATAGAAAAACTAAAATCATTCTCCCAATTGTGTGTCCTTGCATTATATTGATAACTTATAAAGTCTTGAATTGTTTAATTTAGTGACAACAATGTCACTGCATTAGTTAAAGCACTGACTGAGTGAAGACCTGACAGGCTGCGTTGCTGTCTAAGCTGCTAACGCAGGCTAAATAAGGCAGCCCACAATTGGATGAGATCTGGCCGGTGCCTTAGGTGCCAGAGTGGCTTTTTAATCCTGTCTAAGGCCTAAAACTAGCAAGAGAAAGGTCAGCATGGCCAGACCCACTATGTGAACTGAGGTGGTCTGAGAAGTGTATAAGCACCTCCTACAGCGAGTAACAGGTCACAAAATGATTATCATCATGTAGAATGATTGTTACCTGTAAGTATTTGTTTGTGTTGTCATGTCTCCTGGCTGATGCTGCCTGTTATTTTCAGCCTCCATCATCCTTATAATTAACTAAATTAACTGTGATGGTCACAGCTGGTAGAAACACACTATTAAACTTAACTCTGAGAGTCTTAGCACGCTAGTACCACATTACTTATGGAAAACTGGGCTACAAATTAAATGTATATTGCTTGTAAAGTTTTCAGAACATACTATTAATAATAATAAACTCACAAAATATATATTTTTTATTTATTTTTCTGTTCTCTCATACAGTGTGCCATAAAATGTATGTATTATCAAACTTGATGTCTTTCAAGACACAAAAACTAATGACATTCCCATCAGTCTCAGCTGTACTTTGTGTTTAAGGCTATTTAGCAAATGTTAGCATGCTAACATGCTAAACTAAGATGTTGAACATGGTAAACATTATACCAGCTTAACATCAGCATGTTAGCATTGTCATTGTGAGCATGTTAGCATTTAGCTCAAAGCACAGCTGAACCTAAGTACACCTTTAAATTATAGTGATAAAAAAGCAGAGACTGTAAATGTCAAGCAAGAAAGCAATATATTGCGAAATGGAATATAATAGCACATTAGTGAATGGAATAATAAACTAAAAGTTGATGTGCAATTTCACATTGGGATTCAATTTCATAATTTGGGTGCAATATGGTCTTTAGTCTCTTGAGACTTGAAGTATGCACTGAAGGTTTCATTGATTTTAACTTGTAGAAAGCATCCAGAGACTGGAGTCTGTGTGTGCAGTCTGTGCTGTGTTTCAGCTCCTATCTGTGTTTCCACACAGGAACGGACATCATTGCGTGGATTGCCAACAAGATGAAGAGCACTCCAGAAGGTACAATGCCATAAAAATCATCATCTCCACACTTGCCATTTAGTTTAAAAAGAGGACATATCCACATGTTCTTTACTGCCTCATCCTTCCATCTCATCTTCCTGTCTGTGATCCAGAGGCTCAGCTCTTTGGCACCATGTTAGTGGCCTACGGCTACATCTACCCCCTGCAGAACCACAAGAAGCTGGTCATGTGCAACGACACCAGCCTCTACCGCTTCCAGGTGAAAATAAACACATTCACTATTTTACATGTACAAATGATTGCCTCTTTCATCTTCCCATTGCAACATAAACATGATTCCGGTGATGATCCACAAATATATTTGGATTTTTAAAACAACACTCTATTGTTTCTGGGAACTCCGCTATAACATTTGACAGACTCTATCACATCATGTTGCTCATCACAGCCACACCTTTGCCTGTGGAGCTACTGCACATGGAAGCTTTGTTTCCTCATTTGTTTGGGGTCCCACAGACCCCATGGCTATCAAAATAATTATTTTGACTAAATCAACCACATTTTTAACAGCATATATCCAAAATCCTAGTTATTTGCAAGATGTAATGCTTCTAGATTTTTTTTAACTTTTTCATCAGTTCAAAGGAGACAGTTCTCCTAAAATCAGGAAAGTTTATCTAGTATAAAGTTAATAAAACAATGATTAAGTATGTTCTTTTCAGTTGTTAAAGAGGGCCCGGGGTCAGATTAGGAAAGTAACAAATCCTGTACGTGACCTATGCCTGAGCCTTATGTTCAGGTAGGGTGGCAAAGCTTCAGTGAAAATGTAGTGTATATGTATATTTTATCAGCTGTTAGAAATCTGGCCCACGATATGGTGCTGGGTAGCCTGCCGACCATTTTTTAATTCACAATGAAAATAAATTTTCGTTTTCGTTTATACCTAATAGTAATCGGTCCCTTAACTGTTGAAGTTGCATATTAGCCTATCAGTGAACTGTCCAATGCAAGTGGTGACACCTGCGCTTGGCTGCTGTGTCTGGCTGCAAACGTTTAAAGGTCGACAATGAAAAATGGACGGATGAATACGCCTTCCTTTTGACACCTCATACCAAACTTCTGGGTTTCATCTGCCAATTGACAACTGCTGTATGCGAGCTTGCTAATATCAGGCGCCGTCACAAGTCAAAACATAGCTTAAGTGCTGCGTTTCCGTCTGGTGGCACCACAACACATCTGATAAATGTCATTAATATTCGTTTATTATTATTATCATTATCATTTTGCAAAAATGGCAAATCAAGTTGATTATCCCTGCTCTACACACTGAATCACTTAATACTGTCTTTCCACCCTAAACCTTTTCAGACCCCATACTTCTGGCCTACACAGAACTGGTTTGCAGATGACTCTGACTATGGTGGGTACAGTGTGTCATATGGGATGGGGGGTCAGGGTTGGGTAGTAATTAGACAGGGAAGTTTTTAGGATAAAACCTACTGGCTCTTGAGTCACAGGGTGCATAGTTAAGAACAACGTTCATGGTTTTAGAAAAAGGGACTTTTGTAATGTTTGTATTCAAACAGGAAGAATGACTTGACAAATCTGGATGAGGAAGCATGAAAGAGAGGCACGGCCCCCTCTTAGCCTAGCCTTTCTGATGACGAGATAAAACATGTTGATAAGACTGCTGTGGAGTTGTAGAAAGATGTATTTTTTTCATTTGGACAGATCTAGGCTATTGGCCCCTATTTCTGTCATGTCTGTAATATCAGTATTCTTGAACTGGGGGTGTTCACTTTATACGACTGCAAGAATTACCACGTGTGATTAGTAATGGTTTTTGTTTTGCTCTGATTGTAGCCATCTACCTGGCAAAGAGGAACATCCGCAAGAAAGGCATGCTAGAACCCTATGAACAGGTTGGAGTACAAGTATAAAAATTATTGTGTTTGTGTGTGTACATGTGTAACAAATGTGCTCCTTTTATTGTATATAGTGCTTAAAGCTTGGAGCGATACTAACAGTGCTTCAAGAGTTAAAGAGTAGATTTGTTTCCTGCTGACACATATTGAGTCTGGATGCAACAAGCATGAGGCCAAACAACGGTTGTAATAGAATCACAGAAAGCAACTGTATGTATAGAAGAGGGGTCACAGACCAAATGTAGAGCAGGGTGCAGTACTTTGTGGGGGTCAAGTAAGACCCAATTAAATGCAATTGTATCCCAGTCCAATGTCCTAGAGATGAAGAAGTCTGAAGATGTTTTATGGCATCAACATAGTGATGATATGAAAACTGTTGAACCTACAATGATGTGTAAATAATAATGTGATTATTTGAAGTGTTTTATATAAATATGTTTTAATTTGCATTCATTTATTTGCTAACATTTTTATTTAAATAGTGGAATTTACCTATTGGATTATTGCTCATAGTACAACTGTACTAGGAGGACATTGAAATACAGCATAAAATACTAAAGTTAGTTTTGGATTTCATTTCTTTTGTTGGGTCCTCCAGTGATTTAGGGGACTTGGGACAGACATATATTTTTCTTAAATGAAAACATGAAAATGAAACAGTTGAGATGTCCTGACTTTTAGTTTCTGGTATTCTCCAATAATACTAAATACTGAAGCAGATACTTCATACTTCATAATATAGTTAATACAATGTAATTTACCACAGTATGTGATGATGACTTAAAGGCAGGATTTCCCTAAATAAATCAAACAACGTATAGACCAAAAAGTCCCTGTCAGTCTTCACTAGAAGTGTTTGACAGTGCTTGTATCTGCAGAGTTTGCTGTGTTCGGGCGTTTCTGAAAGCTCAAATAATGCAATGGAAACATATTTTGTCCACCCGAAGTTGCTCATTATCATTCGAAGAAAAAAAAAGTCAGCTCCATGATTGACATGTCTGTGTGTCAGCCGTTATGTTTCTTCAAATCGATTCATATCATAGTGGATGGCCACAAAATAAAATTGCCTATTCTGTTGGCAACATAAGACTTTGATTTCACTAACTAGTCACTTAATAAATAAATAAATTCCTGTTTGCCTCCCCTGCCCAACAGTGATTAGTGCTCCCGGGTGATGCCCTCCTGGTTTCATGCCACAGTGGCAAGCATTGTGTGTTCAGCGAGCCTTTCTATGGTGAAATAGCGCACACACGCAAAATCACACAATTCATAAAACTTAGTTTTGTTAAACATAAAAATAAAAAGAGAGAGAGAGAGATGAAAAGTAAGAGTAAAAGAGTAGAGTAGAGAAAACAGTATGAGAATGTGGAAATATATTTTATAGAAATGCATAATTGGTTATAAAAAATGTGCCTGATTTGACTTGACTTCTGGTATAAATCATGGCCACTTCTTCCATCCAAGTACACATACACAGACAGATACTTTTGTTGGTTGAACAGATACAGATAATATAATGATGTCTTTGTGCACCTCTAGTAGCCCCCAGTCAATAACAGAGCACAGGGTGTGAGGGTGGGACTCTATAACAATGTAGCAGCCAGTTGCCAGATTGTAAGCACATATCCAAGAGCTACACGCCGGGGAGGAGGGGCCAACTGTGACAAATCCTCAATCTGCCTTAAACACGAAGCTTAAATGTAGTTGTTTCCGTTTCTGCAGGAATTTAGGCTCTCACGTCTTTTACAGTTTCTCTTACTGTAACATCTGTTTGGTTCTCCATAAACAGAGGAGGAATTGCTTTTACAACTTGCTGCTCCATGCTTTCACCCTATTTGCGTTTTCAACAGGCACATTACAACCACCTCCATGAATGGCTGAACCACAAGTGGGACTTTATTGTGACACAGGCCACCGAGCAGTACAAGTAGGTGAACCAATTACAGCTTGGTATTGAACCTCAGTATTTTCTCCTCTTCTAAGATTTATTTGGGGGGACATTTATGGAAAGAGAGAGAGAGAGAAGGATGACATGCCACAAAAGCCACATTTCCACTAAGCAGTCCAGTCTGTACCAATGGTACCAATAGAACCACTCCATTCCCTCCCCATTTTTCAATCGTCACTTCTTGTGCATGCAAGGACTCATTACACCAACCCGCCTTTGCGGTTTACTCCTTGCTGCCTGCAGCCTTTTCTCAAACAAAGCTTGTTGCAGTAAACAGCCACATACCCAGAAGAAAGAACATGAAACATTCGATGTCCTCCATTGTGTTCTTGTGTTCCTTTCTTTAGAGTAGATGTAGGTATGGGGTAGGTACAGGTTTCAAAAGTGTTTGGAGGAAACGTGGCTAAAGGTCCCTAGCTGGAATAGAACCGGGGACTTTGCGATTAGATATCTTAAAGGCCCCCTCCACTCAAAAATGTGTTTTGCTCATTAGCCGTGGTTATATGGACAATATTACAATATTAGATTTTAACTTAACTGTTTATATGGACTCTAAAAAAAGAGATCCAATAAGATGTGAGTTTACATGCTGGACGCATCTCATCAGAACAGAACTCTTTTGACATGTAAAAAGTTTTTTCACACACTTTGTTTCAGCATCGTCCATCTCATCTCAACTCTTTCGACCATCGAGGCGTCAAGGTCTCCAACAAAAGAGTTCAGCCACAGAGCAGTTCAGTTTCTGTCCCTCTCAGAATCTCGTTCATGTCACAGAATGTTCCCCATGTGGGGCAGACACGCACAGAAAGAATAGATTTATAGAAAGGAATGAAGCATTTTCATGGTTATTAGGCTCTAATATTTTCAGATTAACGAGATTATCCAAGTTTATACCAACCTGTAGAAGAAATGCTGACCAATCACATCACTTGTCCCATAACAACTATAGACACACCACTTTTGTAGCCACCATAGCCTCCATATGTAGTTTCATTTGTAGCCTCTATAGAGAGGCTGTAGCAACTTCCTGTGGAGGCTCTGTAGCTCCTCAGTCTTTTTTAAGCCAGAGCAAATAACATCTGAGTAGGACTAGATATTTTTTAGGACTAGTGCTAATTAGATTGGTACCAATACTAAAACAAGTTTTATCTCATTTACAATAACAAAAGCACAAACAATCAACAATCAACTCTAAAACTTTCAAATGAAACATGCAATAAGCAAGATTATGAATCTGACCAGACATTTGATGGCAACTTTCAGTACTTGACAGTTTGTGATCCTCGACTACTAAAAGAAAATAATAAAGTAAAGGTTCGGTACCCAGCCCTAGATGAGTATTTAAAACGTTCAAATACCAAATGTTGGCACCAAATGCTTGCTCAGATTATTGGTCTTCTTGTTAACATATTTTCTATTATATTTGGTATGTATCTAAAATTTGTAATATATTTGAGATGTGAGACATTTTTGCCAACCTGCTGCTGTTTGGAGACCAGCACAATCAGTTCAACTAACCGATCTGTGAACACAATATGCACTTTCATAAGTCAGGTTTTAGATTTTGGTAAATTACTTCCTTTAAACACCTAACACTTTCCATTAATTTTGTGTGTCTGTATGTGCGTGTGTGTGCGTGTGTGTGTGTGCGTGTGTCAGGGCTGGTAAGGAGAGGAAGAAGCCAGATCGTGTGGTGTTTGATTGCCAGGAGAGGGCTTACTGGATAGTGAACAGGCCACCGGTCAGTGTGTGTGACTCTGTGTTTTACATATATATATAATGTATATATATATATACACATATATGACCCATATAAAGACTGTATCTAGATTATTATATACTTATTATACTTACTGTACATTTCTCATGAACCTGTGCTGTTTGTGTCCAGCATCGTACTCACAGTGCTATGGACACGGGTCCAGAACGTCTTATTGATCCCAACACAGATCAGGTAACAGGTCAGTATACATACACAAACACACACACACACACACACACACACACAGTGGAACGTGGTTGAGGTCTGCTGGTCTTATCATGGAGAGTAGTTGTGCTGGACTGATCTACAGACATATCCACCTCCCTGACTCTCTCACTCTAGTTCTCTTTCCTTTTCCCTTCACACAGATCCATCTCCTTTTTGGTTGTGTGAACCTTTAGGTGTCAATTTTCAGAGTTGTATTCCAATTAAACACGCTGTGCTGTATTTTGTAAAGTTATACTTTGACCTTTGTAGATCTGGAATGAATTCACTTCATTTAATATCAGGATCAACGACCGATACCTGTGTTTTGGTTGTCATGGCAATGCCAGAATGTGTTGAAACTGCTCTCATTGCACTGCTCTTGTTGACACCTGCTCCACAACAAAAGCTCAGTGGTCGTGTAGTGTTTAGTTTCAAGCTGAAGCTGTGACGGAGCTTCCTGTGTGCTGTTTGAGGTGACACTGAGGTTATTGCTCTTAGTACAAGATTAAATAGTGGAACTGTGACAGATCACACTGCCTAACAATATATACAATTGTTAACATTAGTTCCAGCATGACCAGCTACAACAGTGAAATGATACTTACACATTAATGCATCAGTAATACTGATCCAATAATATAATACATAACTCACTCATAGGGGCTTCTCTTCATTATGAGTACTTGTACTACCAATAATACTAAAACTGAATACACAGACTAATATGATATCGACTTCAGCTGCACCACTCCACCCACCTTAGCACAAGATAATTGGTTTTGGAGCCAATGACCAAACAGGTTGTTACAGAAAATGTAACCACCTGTTTGGTGTTTGTTTGTTCTCCTGCTGGCTCAAAAATATGGCCCCTTGTCTAAAATGGACTTCCAAAATCATTTTGAATTGTTTGATTTTCTACACTCACGCTTAAACAAAACTAAAAAGCTAACAGGCTAACTAGCCTTTCCTAAAACTCAGTTGTTGAGACTACAGGGGGGGGGGTTTCTCTGGGTAAATGTTGAGTTTTGACGGAGCAACGGTTTCATTTAATTTTATAAAACTTCAAAAAAAGCAAATAGAAGTTTACTGTAGATGGATGCTCCTGACTTGCTGTGAGAAAGCCAGAAGAAAGAAGCCATGGCTTCTGACTGCTGGCAGTGCCAGGTGATGTGTGAAGGCAACCATGTCTTTGTTAACCCATTATATTGTTTGTAACATGCAACATGGGAGCACTACTAGTGATCTAACACAATCACGGTGCCTTGAGGAGTATTAGAAATGGTTCAACCTGTTCTTCTGCATGCCGCTCTCCTGAAAAGAGGACCTCTCTCATTTGTTACCTTTCTTTCCTGTCTTTGTCTCTTTTCTAACAGATCTCCTTACACTGATGAAGAAAAGAGAGTAAAGTGCCCAAGAAATATAATAATCATACATTGTATGATACATTGACTGTCATTCTTGTGCATAAACTCCACTCATATAAGCTTGTGTTCTAAATAGTGCGAACATAATCAAAGTCATTTTTACTTTCCTGCATAAAACAAATCCCATACCAAAACCCAAACCCAAAGGCAGCTGCACACGTAGAGATATTTGGCTGCAATAATCACAAAAAAATAAACTGCAAGATCAAGTATTCTTTACCACGGAAGTCAAGAACGGCCATGCTTGTAATTCTTTTGAGTTTTGCACAAATGGCGTCTTCACAACTGTAGCAGCTGATATACATTTATTCAAAATGTCAGAGTACCCATTACTGATCATGGCAATCAATTCAATCCAATCAAGGTCTAACATAGCCAGAATCTGCATTGTGTCTTTCTGTTATTGAAAACATTCAGATCAGTCCTTGTCATTGAAGACTACGAAATAAAAGAACTCGTTAGCACAAGAAAATTAGCTTTGTTATCTCCAGATAAGTTAATAATTAACTTAAAAAAATTAATTGTAAGCACGTTCTCTGCTTCCTTTGCTCTGGAGGGAGTGGTTTTGTTACCATCTTGTTTGTGTTCTGACAGTAGTAGTGTTCTTTAGGTGTGACACCATGAGTAGCATCATGTTCCTCTGTTCTACATACTTCTATACATTGTGCTGAACCACACAAACGCTCTTTTTCCCTTCTTGGCTCTCAGAAAATCACCTTTGACCAGTACAGACGCATGGTAAGTCCTAGTATTTAATACATCTTAATATTTTAAAATACACACAACACACATACAGTCTGATCACAGCACCCCCACATTTCCTCCACGCTTGTCACACTCGGGGGAACGGGGACCCAAAAAGCAGACATAGGCCGAGGAGGAACAGTCAAATACTTTTATTAATAACTCATTTGGAAAATCAAATGGAAACTCAAATGGGCCGCAGGACATCAAACACAATGAACCGAGACAGAATAAAGGAAACCACCAGACTAAATAGACAAGACAAACGATGGAAACAGAAACAGGTGGGTGACAAGACACAGGTGACTAATCAAAAAGGGAGGGAAACGAGACAAAGACAGGAAACTGACCCAAAACTACAAAATAAAACAGGAAGGACAACCCACAGATTCTGGACCATGACATAGGCAGACAGGCAGGTAGACAGGTAAAATGCAGGTCCAGGTTTAGGTGAGAAAAGAAGCATACATACATACATACTAACATACAAAAAGTTGGAAAGCAACAGGACACAAGGAAAATCAGAATGAACTAACACTAGAACAAAGGAAGTACAAATATGTATATGTAAGAATACATCTAAGCAACTCATTCACTTAATGATGGGTCAGTGATATTGGCAGGCTGTCAAAGTGCATGAATTGAGGAGCAGCCCTAAATACGCGGCCTGCAAACTCGGCATCAAAACACTCTTTGCGGGATTGACGGCAAAGCCTAGGCGTGACACATGCTGAAGGCCAGAGCGGTGTGCACCGCCGCCTCCTGTCTGGAGACTGTGAGGATTAGCCAGCCATCGAAGCAGTTCAAAATCCTCACACCTCTCCACCTGATACCTCAACATGCGAAAAGTTCTGTGTGTTGAAGACATCATTCAGCCTGCGCAGGTCCAAAGTGGTTTTACTCCTGACCTCTTGGAAACAAGGAAACACGGAGAGTGAAAACTTGCTCTTGCGTCC
>JAVQJL010015100.1:0-20375 GCA_036024295.1 Nannoperca obscura
AGAAGCTAACGGTGGTCCTCCTTGAATAGTGATTGTTCGCCCATGAACATTCACTTACTGTTTTTATTAAATATTGACTCAGAGAGGTCATTAGGTTGTGACATTTCTACAGGGCACCAACAGCCTAAATGATGTGATGCTAACTATGCTACATACTGTGCTTTCTGCTGGGCACACAACGACACTTGTTGCCAGTTTGGCCTGTTAGTGAAGGATGAGGCAGATTCTCTCTAAAACCTATCGTGTTGTTTTCTTCTCTACTAAATCAAAATTAACTGGGGGAGACAGTAATCTGTGTTGGGAACTGTTGGGAGGTTTACACTGCCTGGTTTAAATGTATATTTTAGGACTTTATTGCCCAGTTAAAAACATTTGTTAAAGTAAAGTAATCAAAAAGTAATCAAATGTAATACGTTACATTACTTTAATTAAGTAATCAAAAGAGTTACATTACTTACTCAATGTAAGTATGTTTACTTTTTAAACAGGGTAACTAGTAATCTGTAACCTATTACATTTCAAAAGTAACCTTCCCAACACTGGCCCTACTATAAGCTTTATCAAAGAGGAAAGTCTTAAGCCTACTCTTAAATGTGAGGAGGGTGTCTGCCAGCTTGATAGCTGAAAGCTCTGGCTCCCATTCTACTTTTAGAGACTCTAGGAACTACAAGGAACAGTGCATTCTGAGAGCGAAGTGCTCTAGTAGGGTGATAAGGTACTATGACCTCTTTGAGATTTGATGGTGCCTGACCATTAAGTGCTTTGAAGGTGAGGAGAAGGATTTTAAATTCTATTCTGCATTTTACAGGGAGTCAGTGTAGAGAAGCTAATACTGGAGAAATATGATCCCTTTTCCTAGTTCTTGTCAGTAAACATGCTGCAGCGTTCTGGATCAGCTGCAGAGTCTTAAGGGACTTATTGGTGCAGCCTGATAATACAGAGTTGCAATAATCCAGCCTAGACGTGGCTTAGTCTTTTTCTACATGCATGGACTAGTTTTTCTGCATCTTTTTGAGACAGGATGGACCTGATGTTTGCAATTTTACATAGGTGAAAAAAGGCAGTCCTAGAAGTTTGTTTTATGTGAGAGTTAAAGGACAAATCCTGATCAAAGATAACTCCAAAATTCCTCAGAGTTTTGCTGGAGGCCAGGGCAATGCCATCTAGAGAAACTATATCCTTAGATAGTTTGTTTCGGAGGTGTTCGGGGCCAAGTACAATAACTTTAGTTTTATCTGAGTTTAACACAAGAAAATTGCAGGACATCCATGAATTAAGTCCTTGAGACATGCTTGAAGTTTAGCTAATTGATTGGTTTCGTCTGGCTTGATCGATAAATATAATTGGATATGATGTGCATAACAATGACAATTTATGGAGTGCTTCCTGATAATATTGCCTAAAGGAAGCATATATAAGGTGAATAGGATCGGTCCGAGCACAGAACCTTGTGGAACTCCGTGACTAACTTTGGTGTGCATAGAGGATTCATCATTAACATGTACTAGCAGGACCGGCTCCATGTGATTGAGTGCCCTGAGATAACTTTGTTATGATATGGCGCTATATAAATAAAATTGAATTGAATTGAATTGAATGTACGAACTGATATCGATCTGATAAATAGGATTTAAACCAGCTTAGTGAGGTCCCTTTAATGCAAATTAAATGTTTTAGTCTCTGTAATAGGATGTGATGGTCAATGGTATCGAATGCTTTCTCTGATGCAATTAGAAGGTAATTTGTAACTTTCACCAGTGCTGTCTCTGTGCTATGATGCAGTCTGAATCCTGACTGAAAATCAGTCAAAGTTTATTGTTGCGTAGAAAATCACACAACTGATTGGCAACTGCTTTCTCAAGGATCAGAGGAAAAAAGGTGGGTTAGATATAGGTCTATAATTTGATAAAACTCCTGGATCAAGAGTGGGCTTTTTAAGAAGAGGTTTAATTACAGCTACTTTAATAGACTGTGGCACATCACCTTTTAATAAGGACAGATTGATCATATCTAGTAAAGAAGTGCTAACTAATGGTAAAACTTCTTTAAGCAGCCTAGTTGGAATGGGGTCTAAGAGACACGTTGATGGATTAGATGAAGAAATCATTGAAGTTAGTTGATTAAGGTTGATGGGAGAAAAGCAGTCGTAATGTATATTAGGTTTTACAGTTGTTTCTAAGATTTGTTTGAAGATAAGTCAGTACCGGCTGAGGGCAAGAGGTGCTGAATTTTGTGTCTAATAGTTACAATTTTATTATTAAAGAAGCTCATGAGGTTGTCACTACTGAGATCTATAGTAGTAATAATACATGGCTCAACAGAGCTGTGACTTTCTGTCAGCCTGGCTACAGTGCTGAACAGAATCCTGGGGTTGTTCTTAGTAGGCATTACAGAGGGCATTCCTATAGATTTTAAGACCATATGCGCAGGCTAAACATGATTCTTTCATTTTGGTTGAACACCTTTTACTTTCAAGTTTTTGTGATGTTTTCTCCTCTGTTTTATTATTTTCGTTTTTAGAGAGGCAATAGAGTCATTTGCAGTAAACCTGCAGCACTATCAACAAGATGATCAATTTGGGAGGGACTAAAGTTAGCATAGGAGTCATCTGTTATATTGAGACATGGAATTGAATTTAATGCAGATGAAATAATTTCCTTACATTTTGCTACAGCACTGTCATATAGACGTGATGGATGTATAAGTAATGTTACTGATTATCCAAAACAAAAATAAATATTACACAGTTCCGGAAGCTTATAGCTAGCTGGCTAAGAAGTCAAGTTAAAAGGCCTCTTGGCTGCCGTCAGAGCAATCTTCTGCAGAACTGTCTTAAATAAAGTGTTTGAAAGAGACTTAATGTTTTGTATTTCTAAATATGAAACATTCTGACTTTAGAGCTAATTCAGGGCAAATCTGAGTTAAACTCAAGAGTTCAATGCATATTTTTATTCAATTGACATTGTTGTTCTATTTGGTCAGTTATAAAAAGTGTTTGCTTGCTTCTTGCTAGCTAGCTTGCGCACGTTGGTATCATATTTCTTTACTTCCAGTTTGTCTTCACCAAAAGGACATATCCCATTTATCCCCTCAGTCTTTTGAGGTTTAAAATAAACATTTGTTCGAACTTTAATACCATAAGACATGTATTTACATTGAATCTATGAGCAATGTCATAATTTGATATTTAGAACATGGATATCCAAAATGTACCTTTGTCTTCCCACTATCTTCATTCCGACATTTAAACCAGTGTTTGATGCAATGTTTGACAGGCATGCCATAGTTATATTTAAATTACATTATGCATATCTCTAACTGAACCTTTCCTTTATGATCTTAATTATTCCTAACTAGCATTGGTCCACAGACAACCACTTGATCAGCAAACCTTGAATGAGCAATCTGGAGCTCTAATTTGCATGTGAAAACAACTTATTTTATTCAGTCTGTAATTTAAACTGTCCATCAAACAGATAGCTTTGCATCTTGAGACTTTTTACCCAATTTTCAACCCTCATTTTTCTGTAGATTTGTTATAAGCATAGCATTTGTCTATTGCATTGATGTAACACTTTTTAATAAACAACAAGCATTGACAAAAACACATTGAGTTTCCTCATGTGTTCAATGTGGATGTGTCTGTCAGTGCTGATCTGGGCCTCATTTGTTTTAAACAGAAACAAGGTGTAACATTTGTCCGACTCAGGTCTTGAATTAGTTTGGATGAGCCATCTGTAATTGGATAGAGCAAGGGAAGGTGGATTTGATGTAGTCGGCAGATTTGCTGAGAGAGGTTGCAGCAATGTTTAATTCAGCAGGCTGCAGCCAAAGGAAGAGGAGGAGAAGGAGAGAGGCAGTCAGGAAGTCAGGGGGGATGAAACAGACTGTAGAAAGAGGCCAGAGACATCGAGGGGTCTGAGATGCCATTAGGCAGTGAGACAGGAAGGTGCTAAAAGTGTGTGATAAAGAAAATATATATAAGTGCTTGAGACATGGAAAGGGGTTTGGTGAGTTCAGTATCAAAACAAGGAATAGAGGAGCAGACAAGTATGCTGGCAGTGAGGTCATAGTCAAGGTGAGGAAAAGCTGCCTAACATCGGAGTGGCTCAGATGACTCACAAATACCATGTACCCAAGTGCACCTCTCTTGTGCAAACAACAAGAAAAAACTTCTTCTTCTTCTTTGCATCTCATCATAGCCATGCTTAGAAAATCACATGTTTATCATCTGTCAAAGGGTTTTCTCTAACAGCCAGGATTCAAACAAGGATTCTGGGCACCACTCAAACTGCATTCAATTTAATTATTTTTATTCATCCGTGTACCAATAGGCAGTGGGTGATACAACATCATTTTATTTCTCTTAACAATAACTAGAATAATAACAATGCCACTCGCAATAAGGGAAAAAATGGCTTAACACTATTTTATCTTCTACCAATCTACAATATAATCTCACTTTATTGAGGAAAGTTTTAGCATTGACATATTACGCAAGCTAAGATTTCAATCTGCCATATGGCACCTGTTCTATCGTATTGTCATTGAATAGAACTCAATAAAAGGGCATCCTGGTGGCCTAGGTGTTTAAGATGCTGACCATGTAATCGCAACACCTCTGATTCGAGTCCAGCCAGATTTAAATAAAGGCAACAAATGCCATAATAAGTATACTTAAATAAAGAACGCAACTATAAAATAAGAACAATATTCCATGACATGTCACCAAAGTTTAGTTTTTTATATTGTAAGTGAACATGCATTTAATCAGCCAAAGAGTTCTGGATGTTAGGTCTTCCCACCAGGCCTTGAACGCAGCACATGCAGTCGCAAAAGTATTGCCTAACCTGACAACCTCAACCTGCATTCTTTAAAAATCAATGTTATTACAACAGCATTTGCTGTAAAAATGATACATAGGACATTTTCTAAGTGGTACTGTTGGGAGGTGATTGTGAAAATTTTGGTTAGATGACTCATGAACATTCTGTCACCAAAGAGGATGTTGGCTGTCACCTCACGCTCTGGCAGCTGATGTGAATTCCTATTTGCTGACTGAAGCAGTAACCACTTCCAACACTTGAATTTCCAGCACTCGCCTTGGCCAATCAGGCAAGCTGAAATTCCAACACAGCTTGTCACTGTTCGCCTATTGAGAGATTGTTTTTCTTTAAAAAACACGTTACATTTTATCTCTGCATTTTTCTCTTTTACACACATACACCAAACACAATGTTATCCTGGGGCTACACTGCAATTACAATCAATGCAGCAGTGCTGATACTGGATCTTCATTTCCCAGCTGTATAAGTTTGAGAGAATCAACAGGGGCTGATCTTGGGAGGGAATCCATGCCACTTCCTTTGTCCTACCTAGTGGTAAAAAGCCCCCGCTGTGGGACGACTTAATTACTGGCAAGGAAGGGATGGTAATTAGAGGAGGTAATTAGAGGCTAGAAGAAACTGTCAGGGTTAAGTACTGACTAATTCAATGCGTGGGACGCCTGTGCCACTCTCTCTTGAGACTGGCAACCAATACACCACAAGAGCAACAAGCTCTAAAGAGAGGATGCTGGAACAGCCATGTCTCATATTAACACGTCTGTGATGTGGTGATCCAAGCTACTAAATCATACTTAATGTTCCACTAAAGTGAGTCTTGCATTTTCAAAGGAAATATCATAAAGGTGCATCTAATGTTAATGAAATTCTATCACACTGGGCAGCACACTGCTGGCCATGGACTGATGATAAAGAAATATGTACCATTCACTGACTATATTTAGATAAGCCCAAGGACTCACTTATTGCTCCCTGTGACTTATACTATTCTTAGTTTATATGTTATGTTTTAAAATGTTGTCAAACCATGTAGGTGTTTTCATTTTAGTGGATTAAACCTTGTTTCAGATTAAGGTTAGGTAGCTGAGGTCCCCAAACTCCATATATTCAACAGAATCAAAGCTGTTAGTTGTGTTTAAACTAACGGGTACAACACAAATAACAGGAGGGTCAGAGAGCTGTCAGTCAAGCATACGTATGTCAGTGTATAAACATTTCAATAGTCCTGGGAAAAGCTCTAATCAGGCATACTTGCAAACTGAAAACATCTGTGTGGGTGTACTGTGCAGAATCTTTAAGACAAAAAAACAGGCAGAGAAAGTGTTATTGTAGTTCCAAAATATATGGGCAAAAAAACTACTAATCATAATAAAATGTTGGCCATTATGAAGATTTCTGTTTCAGTCAGAGAGTTATGTCAAGGAATTGACCATATATAGCAAATGGTTATACAGTTATATAAAAGGCTCTGCTGTTTGAGGGAGCTCTTGGGATTCTGCTGAGATAGCTAATCCCCCCTAATAAACACATACATAACATTAAATCTTAGTTAAGTCAATACTGCTATCTAAGGAGGAGCTTAGCATGAGCATAATCATCAGAGTAATCAGCGATAGTGTCAGGTTATAATGTACGCGCTATACACCTGAATGAATATGACTGGATGTTACTAACCTCAGAGTTGTAATTGTGCCAATCATTGTAAAGCATAATGCAAACAGCTGATGCGGATCAGCCATAAAAAGTGCACCATCAGTACTCTGCCTG
The DNA here is from genome assembly GCA_036024295.1 of Nannoperca obscura. NCBI lineage: Eukaryota > Metazoa > Chordata > Actinopteri > Centrarchiformes > Percichthyidae > Nannoperca > Nannoperca obscura. The sequence continues at coordinate 6,612 of JAVQJL010015100.1, forward strand.
AACTAATACTATGCATTCATTTTTGCATGTGGATAAATTTGACCAATAAGAGAAATTACTTTCATATCACATTTATGAAAATGTAAATTAACTCAAACAATTAAAGATCAATTTACCCAGTCACCAAATCAGAGGCAAATGTGGTTTGACATATTAACAAATCCTCAAAAGTCTCAAAATTGTATAACTCGGAATATATTCAGTCCCAGAGACAGTGCAACGCATCTCTGCAGAACACCTCAGCAGAGGTGTCTTTACTCTCTTACTTCTCTGGCCTGCAGTCAGTGCACAGCTTTGGTGGTTTGTGTGACCTACACAAACACAAAGAGGTTTATTCTCAACCTCCCGCAGAACATCTGAGTCAGTTCACTTCCAGCAAAACACTAAAAATGTTGGGGTTGTTATTCTAGCTTTGTTAGAAATGTAGTGTATGACAGGCTCTCCTGTACTGTAGGAATTTAGAAAGGTTACCTGTCCAAAATTAATTTTGGACAGGTAACCATAGGGCTTTTGTGTCATGTTGGCTGTTGGCTGTTGGGTGTATGTATTTATTTAAAGTTATTATCCTTATGATTTCAGTCCTGGTTGATATGGCAACACCTGTGGTTACTGGTAGATCTGCAAGTGCGATTTAATACTACAGGTCCTAGAGTTCTGGAAGCAGCAAACAATCCTGGAGCAGGTACTTTGTCAGAAATACAACAGAAAAGCAACTGGTATATCTGTTCACGGTGCAGCTAAACAAACTCGTGTTGTAGGTAAGCATAGGTAGTCAATTTTAATCCCAGGTGGGAATAGCAGACTCCACCACTAACAATGAAAACTATATACTATATAGAAAATAACTATATAGAAATGAATTACAGAATGTAGATACATTGAAAGGCTTGGTTTAAATAATAGAAATGGTCAACCATAAATAAAAAAACATTATTTTAAAATCCAGTCTGTAATCTCCCCGATTACATTCACGTATGCTCGATCCAAACATGCTGTTTCACATGCTCTTCACAGAGAATAATGCCATTGTGATTCTGGTTTGAAAAAAGATTCATTACATAATTTTTTTTTTTGTAAAAAGTGTAGTGTGTAGAAAGGGAGTTTCAGAACAAGGGCACAGAGTTAGTCAGCCTGATATCCTCAGGAAGGTTGTTCTGATCTCTAGGGGCTCACACAGCCAAGGCCTGATAAGTGGGTTTAACAAGTAATGACATGTTTCTCATTTTCAGACTTGAAGCAGTGAAGCAGCAATGATTAGATTACCATTGGCGTGTTCATGCTTGTGTCCACTTTAACACTTATGACATGATATCTAACAGCTAAAGTATCAACAAAAACACAAGAAAATATCTTGAAAATGTACTTACCATTTAATGGCAACTATGGAAGGCCAGAGAGGACACTACAGATGATTTTCTTAATTCTGTATCACATTATTAGTGGAATATAATAATAATAAGAAATCCGTTTTCTTAAATAAAATTTTTATTTAATCTGATCATTTGATTACACTTGTCACTTGTCAAAAAAAGCTTTTAAAACATTTGTCTCCTGATCACAGAATAAAGAGTGAACTTAACTTGGCAGTTAATGCTCGACCTTGGAAACAACAGCTGACCAATTTCCCTCAACAGTCCACTTACTTTCTTGATCTGGAGCTTTTGATTATAATTATTTGGTGATTACAATAAAATAAAAATGCTTGTTCTTTTTGAGAGCTTTTAAGTACAGCTTTTAAAAAATGTTCTTGAATAACACTTGTTTTGGCTTTGTTGAACTTGACCTGCATCCAAGAGTTTAATTTTGTGATGGAACACTGTCGCTGTCCAAGGTGCTGAAATCTATCCTCAAACATCTTATTTGTCTCAGCACTCTTCACGGTTTGTGCTGCCATACCCAGCAATATAACAAAACAAATTTGTATCCATTTATCTCACTGCACGGCCATATTTAACAGATTTAATTTTTCATTTCTGATTTGATGTAATCACCATATTTGGTACCAGCAGTATGGCACTGCAGAAATCACGTGGATATTCTAGAATTAAAGAGAGTGATGTAAATTTTAAAAAGCTTTGTTTCCAGTAGGTAAGAAGATAAAGGGATTATTGAATTGAAAGGACTGGATTTTATTTTACCTATTACAGCAACAGCAAATACAGTACATAGAAATTATCAACATAATGCTGTTTTATTTGGGGTATGACTGACAGTTATTACAGGGCAAAGTGAGTTCAACAGCAAATGGATGGGATACAATAAGCTACATCTAGGGCACTGACAATAACCTTGGTAGGTTTTTTGTTATATGTACACAGGGAGTGCGCTGTCTGTGATATCATTATAGGACACAGAATGTGATGAAGTGCCTCATCAACTGTAAACAATATACAGTAAACAGGAAGACTTTACATGTGAGATGGAAGCAAATGGGAGAAGATGAAATAATCCTCTTAACTGTAATGGCTTTTGTGAATGTGATGTAAGCAATATTTTTAAGGTGATCATTCAGCCATATGTTCTTCCCTAAAGACTATTAAGATATTTTGAGATTTCATGTGATTCTTGGTTTTACTTGAACAGAAGTCAGTCTCTCCAATTCTATTTATTTCTATTTGTTTGGGAAGGTTCATGATGATTTTTATGCAACCCTTGCCCACACAGTCAGACTAGTGCAGAATTTCTCACATTACACAGTTAATTAGATTCAAACACATGCTCATGTCACTCACCCGTGCATTCGCTTCCGGCACCATGTCCCATCAAATTCTTAAGATTAAAGTGAATTAAGAAATTGTTTTTGATTAGATCCATTTTCATTTCATTGCCTCATCACAATTACAGACTGCACTAACAAAGCGATTATGCCAGCAATCATATTCCATTTAGTCAATCACATTCCATTTGCTGATATGCTCCAATTAATGGTTAATAAGTAAGATGCTTACCAGTGAATATAGAGTTAGTAGAATAATTTTATGTATTGTATTGTATTGAGGTATTGTAAATGCATTGAATATTTGTCGATGAAGTCCAGTAGTTATTTTGCTAAACATTTTCACAGTTTCAATATGGAATTTGAGCCGGCTCCTCTGTTTTATTATCTTCACCTTTCTCTGCATTTGTTTAGACCTAGTTCTTTAGAACTAGCTTTACTAAATAAACCAATATTTTTCAGAAAATAAACTGAAATTGAATTTTGCCAGCAAGTACAAACATTGGCAGAATAAATCAAAAATCTTCCCAAACTAAGCCCCCACACTGTAAAGTTAAAGGAAACCTTTCTACTTCTCCATGTTGATCTTGATCACAGTAACCTTGGCATAATGCCCTTTACACAACTGATTCTCTGTCTATCCGTCCTTCCATATGGTCATACCCAGCCTAATGCCACCATTTTACCATTGTACACAGATGGACTCTGCGGGCATCTGGCATGTTGCATGACGTCACGACTTGGAAAGATGTTGTTGCAGTTTGTGAAACAAAAAACAAATTTTGCTATATTCCTTTACAGTTTGGTTGCTACTGTTGTCACTGTCAAAAGAACCTATTATTCTGGCAGGAATAGCAGCAATATTATAGCCAACAGTCCAGTACATCAAATAGCTTGCGCTTCAACTTCCTTATAACCTTTAGACTATAACTTACAAGATCTCTCATATAAGGTCTTAGTATAAAAACTCATTCTGTACATGATCAGATTCTAAAGCGATTTACTGTTAACATGCACCTAATTTTATCTAAACCCATTAGCTTGGAACAGTCACTTGGATATTTTTACACAGCCTCTCTGCTGATGGTATCTACTTTTTTTAGCAGCACTATAACAGAATTTCAAAACAGGCCCTCCGATTTCCTGCACTATTTACACTGCTGTGTTTAGAAATCTGGCCCATGCCAGTATTGAAGTGAAAATAAATAAAACAAGCACAAGCAAACAGTTCAGGCCAACCAAAATAACATCCCACCTCTTTCCACATAGTCCTTCACTGTGCACTGGAGCATAGGATTAAATATCATTCTATAATATTTTGAATGGTTCTTGGTGGTTGAAATTCATACAGGATTTCAATTGTATCTCTGTCTGTTTGATTTATTACTGGGCTTTGCCTCCTTATTACCATGAAATGCCTGGATTTTATTTTCTTTCATTCCGTCAAGCTGCTGCATAATGCTGTTGCAGCACAGGAACAAGGGTTCTAAGGTCATTGGATTATGGGGGCCTTCCTTAAAGAAATGAATACTGTTTTAATGGTAATACTGCCCCCCAAGGAACATGAACATGCACGTCTGTAGTATGCAATGCACTGTAGATTTATTCTAGTTGCTAAATTGTTCCAAAATAGTTCAGTTAGACAGATTACAGAGATACAAACTGCAAGGCACTTTGATTGCATTGCACATTGGCTCAGAACAATACTCTGACTGAACAATGCCATGTGACCTACAACATGTGCTGTGGTAGAAAATGCAAGCCTAGTCCTGGATCAGTGTCCACATCTCTGATTTGTTCAGCAATTTATGTGGGTCTGGTGCTGAATTGACTAACCAGAAGATTACAATTAAGAACGGTGATGGGATTAATAATATTGTTGTCATTTTCCTGCATAGCTAGCTTCCCACCTAGCTAATTCCATGAATAAATGGTAATAGAAAAATGGATGCAAAAATAGCAATAAGTGTGGATTAACACAGCTGTACAGGTTGCTGTAAATCAATAACATATTTCTTTGATTATTGTGAAAAAAATTAAGTTAACTGCTCTTAACAACTGCTACTGTAGCTTAAATCAATATCATGCTAAATTAAATTTTACATATAAACCTGAATGTCATCCACATATTAATACTCACAGCAAAATAATGCATACACTAAATTCAATTAAACAAAAAAATGTAGTTAATCAAGTATGCCTCTCATACTTCCATTCCAATGACTACCTCCAAGAAATTCAGTTTTCCTATAACTAACATGTTGACAAATGGGTCAGCACTTCTTAACCTTTCCAAAGACTTTGAAATGCAGTTGACAAATATTACTTTCTTTCCCAACTTTCAGCCCTTTGCAGTCCTAACATAACATGCCCGGATCAGTAGTATGGTATTTGTTGCAGTCTATCCTCATAAGGTCGAGAACAACCTGATTGAAGTTTAATTTACCAGGTGTTTGCCCTCAGGTTCTCATGTGTCACTGGTAAATAGCATGAACTGGAAAAATGAAAAAAAAATACTGCAAGATGTAAATCATTGAAGCCCCTTGTTGGTTGGCTTGACAAGTTGTTTTTCAAAGGAGGCAGCCTCTGAAATGCAACACATATGGGCATACATAAACCCTGCTGGGCCACATGGTGGTCTAGATGTAACAACATTTATCCTATATCCCTGAAAATGTAACATATCCAAGCAGATGAGATCATGCAGTACTGTTTCTGTGTGAGAACACCATGTACAGAATAAAAGGGAATAAGTCAATACTGTGTGGGAAGACAAAATCGCTTCACAAAGTCATTCCTGGGGGAATTACCATTATTGGATCAAAGTCTCCCCCAGTCCTTGCAGCTTGCCAGCGTTTTCTGTTGAGGCCCTTATGGTGCACCACTATAAGTCAACTGAGCATGGCTCTATAAAGAACAGTGTGGCAAAGATTCAATCAATGGAATGTTTAATGGTCTTTTGTAAGTAATGTAGGGTGCAATAATGCAAAATCTCCATGTGCTAATTGATTTTAATAAAATGGTATTATGACCATAGACAAATGAGATCATCATGGTGAAGATGATCCCCACCTCCCCAGTCATTTGACTCATACTGTATTACCAAGAACTTATCATTTCTAAAAGGTTGCATCAATCACAACAACACAAGAATTATCCTCACCTTTCCAGAGGTCATTACCATTACATACCATTACAAAAATACAACACAGGAGCTGAGAAGATGCATCTGAACCACTAGAAACCTGGAAACAGACTCGACCATGTCATACTCTGCTTTAACTGAGAGCAGATAGAGAGCTCATTGCTATTTCTGCTGTTGTTTATTTTAAATGGCTGTTTTGATGGATCATTATGTTTATGGTAAGCAGAGCAGTGGGCTATTAGCATAAGCATTGCTTCTGTGCCACAACATTATGTTAAAATAGTTTTATAAATGAAGAAAATTTCAAACTGGCAAATGACCTCACAAAACTGTAAGCAAGCATGTGTTTTTTACACTTTTATTGCATGTAACATTGCCATTCTGTTAGCATGAAGATGCCATGTGTGCAAACTTTTTAAGTTTTTAAAAGATTTAGACTTTTAGGGTACGGATAAGATAGACAGCAGTTGGTGTCTCCACTCATTTGATTGGTTGTTGGAAATGGACTACACTATTTTGTCATGTGACAAAAATTTGTCTAAAGTAGATTATTCAAAGTGATGTTGTTGTGCATCCTTTTCAACCAGCAATTGAAGTATTAGTCAAGTAATTCCTAACAAACAAGTAGTGGAACAAATGACTAAAAATGAAAAGTTCATCCTTCATCAAAGCATGCAAACCGATGCTGTCTTTTTCTTCTTACATCAGCAGACATTTCTCCAAAACCATCTCCAAACACATACACCATATTACTTGAAGTTTTGCACTTCACGGGCACCATGAAAACAACTGGAATCTTAAAGGGGGATCACAAATTCTTTAGTTACATTTTTCATTTTAATTCTCTGTCCATTTCGAAATAAAACAGTTTCCATTTATCATTTGCATGATGACATAGAGACCTTCCTGTCTACGATGATACTGCTGTTTCCAGCAGGTAGCCTATGGCATTAGGTTTCATATTCATGTAATGCCAAGTTTATACAGTACAGTGATTGACAACCACCCAATGTATTGCCATGAGTTTTTCTCTCAGTTAGTCTTTCTTAAATTCAAATATGTCTCATGGGAATATGGACAAGAATAGCAGAACTGACTGACTCACCAGATATGAAACATGTACCATGTGAAAGGTGACACACAGAATTGGGTGACTGCAAAGTGGATGTGAAGGAAGTTGAAGGAACAACCATGTATGGTTAGTCCCATGGCTGTGGAAGCTTTCAGTGGACACTAGCAGAAGAAATGGAACATCAGAGTGTACCAAATAATGTAACTCTAAATTAAACATTTGGTGTGCCTTCAGCAGGATAAATATTGTATCCTTGTATATGGTGTGACTTTCAGCCTGATGAATATTGCACCTTTATCTATAAATTAAAACCTTGAGGCTGAAAATAAAAAAAGGTTATTTAAGGGTATTTTCTGCACTACAAAGACTAGATGTTTTATAATTGTATAACTTTAACATGTGTAGCTTTTATTTGTCACACTAATTAGATTCTTCTTCTTATGCCATTTAATTTCACAATTAATATGTTAATATATATGTTAATATGTTATTGATTAAAGCTGCAAAAATGAAAGGCCATTCAACATTAAGCATTGTTGGAACAACTCCAAACACAGGCTGGAATTGTCTTTGAAAATGTCAGTAAAGAATAAACAGACGTTGTTGCCCTAATAAATAATTTCAGATTTGGCTACTCTGCATGCAAAAAATATTTCTGTTTTATTACAGTATCAAAGCAGTATAAATACTACACTTTTTTAAATAAACTCAACAAACTGTGAGTGTATTGGTCTGTGATAGGCAGGCTTACTATAGACACTGCTACTAAAGTATGATGTAACTCAGTACAACATAAGCATAAATTGCAGCTACAGAAATTACAACAGAATTGAATCATCACCTCTCTGACACAGTCTGTGTAATAACAATCATTATGAGCAAAATGTAAAGAACATGAAGGGGGTGATGTTGCATTCAAGGTATTTCCGAGCAGGTTTTCATGAGCAAGTTTATTTGCTCTTTTACAATTTCTTTAAAATAATGCTTTAATTCACTAACTATAAACCTAAATGTTCATCCATAAAAATAAAATGTGCAATAGGCTGACTTCAGTCATTACTCCTTTACAAGGTAAAGCACAATAGTTAAATAAATGTAAATACATTTTCTAAATATAACGTTATGCAACATTCAGTGCAGAACTAAATGCAAATGTCCACCAAGCACTGCTTTATTAACATTGTCCTGATTTATTATTAAACACTACACTGCTAAGCGTCTACAGTCACTCGAAGAGATGAGCACAAAGTACTTCAACTAAAGTAAGAATTATTTTGGTTCTTGCATTTATTTTTTCTATGCCAGGTGCCTCCTTTAAATCTTCCTTGTAAAATGCTGAGTGCCACACCATTGCCCTTTATGACAGCATATTGTCTGCTTCAAATAAAGTCAGGGTGTTTTGATAACACTAACATGTTTATAGCAAGGTGTAACGTTTTTTTTTGGGTTTGTTTCATCATAAATGGTTGTTTGTGTGTCTCAAGTGAAAAGAAAATGGCACAGGCTTTTTGTCAGATATTCATTCATTTGTTTTTGTTTTATTATTTTGCTTTACCAGAAACCAACAAAGGTCAAGATCTAACTGAACAACATATCCTTCTGAATATGTATTGCATTTAACTGTAGGACTTTGATACAGAATGAGAGGAAGACAGAGGTAAACAAGAAGCCAAGTATGACAAGTTCTGTAATTTACTGATACTCCTGCTGTTATTGTTTTCTGATGTCATTTATCCAAGAACATGTTGTCTCTGGGTCCTGTCGAGCCATTTTCCCACTCAATTAATTAGAGATTCAAAACTGTGCCTCTCTTTCCGCAGCGCTGCCACCCTTCCACTTTGAATGTCTGTCATGCACTCTCAAGGTTTTTTAATCTGGGCTCTAGTGCCAGGATCAACAAAGTGCCTGCAGTGACATGCTGTATGATGGTCGTTTCCTGCCCCTGTCAGAGCTTTAGGAAATATTCACTGGATACGTCAACGTAGCCCAACTCTAATTAAAGCAGACAACATGTTGCCCGGAAGGTGTTATGACATGCCATAGCCACACTTTCCATCCATTAGGGTTACAGAGAGCACCATGATATTCATTATACCTTATAACTCATGTAATATGAGTAAAGTAATTAATCATGTCTAAGACATTGTTGTCATTGTAAAGAGTTATATTGATTTACTGTATACAACACTTTATGCATGATAATGCACTTTGAAGGCAAATATAATGTATTGTAAATTTGGGCTTCATAGAAAGAGTTATCCAGAATTTAATTATGGGCCGGGTGTTTGTATCTGGGAGTTGATAGTCTGCTGAGTGATAAAGGGCATGTAGGATTTAAAAGTACTTCTCAAAGATATAAACATACAGTTAGATGATTTCCTGCTCCATAGAGTAGTTTCTACGCAACAGCAGGACACAGTAAAAGACCTACAACTCTACATATTACAGCTCACTGTGTGCTTGGTCCATCAGTACTCCTAGCAATATTTCAAACTGATCTGCAGAAAAAAATGCAGAAACTGATTAACATGTTTGATGAACAATAACAGTCAGCACTAACCTCAGTGACAAATACATTACATTACATTACTTTTCACAATAAAAGCCACCTCGTGTTTCCTAGTTGAACACTTTTAATGTGAAGTAGCATCAGTAGAAAATGTTTGGTTTGCATTAGTAGTATAGTGATAAAGATCTGTTACACAATTAGGGAAGTGAACAGTAAACAGTGAGAGGCTGATGTCAGTGAGATAAAACAGTAACAATGCAATACATACATGCGTCGTTTCCTATTAATCCCTTGTGCGAAGGTAGGCAATCTGAGTCCAGAGCGCGAATGGTGGACTTTGCCACCAACAATGAAAACACAGAGAGCTAATTATTAAAAGTGAAAACTCTGATTTGCAGCACAGTTTTGATTTCCTGGTCACACGCGTGATCAACATAATTTGAAATTGCAAATAGTTTGGTTCAAAGCTTCCAAGTTGATCATTACTGAAGTCAGAGTAATTTATCATGTTTATTTCTTTTAGCAGATTGATGCAGTTGAATTGGCATCATTTACAGTTGATGCATTGATGCAATGAATGAATCATTACACCCCTTGTAAACATCAATTAATCCAAAATAATTATACCAGGACACTGGCAGAAATGTGTTAATGCATTCTGTAAAATTTTTAATTTGTTTTGTGCACTGCCATCTCAGTTATACATTGCATTTTGCATCCAGTTGATCCTGAAAAGATGACTTTCAAGTATGTTCAAGAGTGTCGTCTCTAATTTGGCTTCTGACAAGGACAGATAGTGTTATAAACACAAGATATTGTGCTCAGTTCATATCAATATTTCATGCAAGAAGCCCAAAGAAAATCAAAGCAAGTTTTGCTGGCCTTATTGCTCAGGTGTTGACAGACTTGCCTTGAGTTCCCTTAAGGTTCTCTCCTTGCACATTTTAATATTTTGCTTGCATTTGCTCTGTAACAGGTGAGCCAAATATAGAGTGAAGGCTTAATGTGAAAAGAAAATCTGACTATTTCATTACAATCTATGTTCTCCAAACATGACTTTTACTAAGACTTTGTCTTGTTTAAGGTCTAAAATAGAAATGTAAGAGCCACCATTAGATTAGTAGTAGTATTATTATTATTAGTAGTAGATTAGATTATTAGATTAGTTCATTAGAGCAAATGATGTCTGGTGAAAAACATTCACAATCCAATCTATATGAGATGAGGGACTTGGCTGTTTGATTACAATAATGTATTTCCTAGCAACCACTGTTCGTGTTTACTTGACTAAACTGTGCTGAGACAAACACTGGAAAGGAATCAGATAAAATGGTGTTCTCAATGAGGGCACCGGGGGATTAACCGACTTAAGCTGAGTCAAAAAAAAACCCAAAAAACACTTCTATCATCAAGAAAACTCTTTGTTCAAAATGTTCAAATGTTGCCTGTTAGAATACATGAATGTATGGGATCAATGAGTGTACGTTGTCCATGCAGAAGGACCCACCATATGCAGTATAAGGCTCCACCATGACATTCTTCAGCAAATATATAAGGCGATCAGTGCCATTGGCAGAAAGTATTTATAAATGAATTAAGTATTATTTATGGTTTTCTATTTATGTATTCTGTATTTTCTGTAGGTCACAGACACTTCCACACAGGCAAATGTAATGTACCCACCCTCCCACACGAGATACTTGAACACCGTAAAGCAATAATCACCTACGCTCCCATTTTCCTCCTATGCAGCTGCAATGCCATTTATCTCCTCTCAACTTCCTTTGATAGGTCATTAAACCGGTCTTGGAGCTGTGAAGTAAAGCACTGAATCATGTCGCAGGTTCCATCTGCTGGCATGCCTAATGTGGGGCAGAAGGGCCCAAGTACATATGGCTGCCATATAAAGTTTTATATAATAATTGGCAGTGACGGAGCTATGAGGAGGATTCGCTGAAAATGAATAGAAAGGGAGATAGCAGCAGAGAGCGATACAGTGAGAGAGAGCTGGGCAGAGAATGAAATGGGAATACTGGTACATCTGCTGCAAATTTAAAAAAGTCCCTCGCAGCTCTCCTGGCTTGAATGTTTTCTCCCGATTTCAGAAATAACAGCAACGTGTTACTCTTATAAAGCGAAGTCAAGTAAATGGCAGTGGAAGCTGAATCAGCATGTACTAGCGTGAGTGGTGAGCCCTGTCCCGCCAGATGAGAACTTGTGTCTTTGCAAAGTTGAGAAATTGCAAAGCTCTCAAAAGGAAATCATCTGCAAACCTGCCACAAAGCATTTAAGATGTGTGTGATTACACAGAGTAAAGAAAAAGCAGTGCAGGCACTCTTGTCAGTCGTGACAGCCTGTATTGTCATAATATAGGCCTTCATTCACTCATTCTGATACTAACTACATGCACACTTCTTACTGCTCTTTGATTGTACTAAATGTGTAAAATGACCTCCTCTTTGAGAGAGCTGTTAAGATATTACCTTTGAAATGTTGGCTACATCATGAAGTTGTGTGATTACGTAACAGTCCACCGGCAGAAAGGAATTCAACCTTAAATGCTAATTTGGAGTGCTGAATAGAGCATTAAAAAGTGCTGCCTTCAAGCCATGCTCAGGCAGACTGACACATTGCTGACTGCGTGTCAGTAAATTCAAACAAAGTAACCAACGATCAATTTGAGAGGACCTACCTATTCATGACTAAATCATTATGAAGAGCCCTTGAGGGCTGTGAAGGAAAGCTTAAGATGAAACTGTTATAAAGCACTATGCTGTAGCTTTTATCCACATTGCTTGATTTTAAACTTAAAATATATTTTAAATAGTGTGAAAATAGCACTTTTGGGTCATAAAACAAGGTCTTAAACAAACCTTTACAATGTAGTATATTACACGAAAGCTTGATGTGCATGTTGCTGTATGTGACTGAAACAACTCCTACAATGCATCTCTTACTTTCGCCTCTTTGCGAGTCTTAGTTTGTTTTGATTGCAATCAAGACAGTGTGCAGGGGTTCCTTTGCACGTTTTAAAAGGTGTTTAGTGTGACTGTAGATATCCGTCATCAGCAGTATTAGGGAGAGTAGAGGACACTCTGACTCTTAACAACATCAAACTCATTGCACAGCTCTTCTTCTTCTTTTATTATTATTGTATATTTTCTATTTTGGTTTTATTTAATCTTTTTTATTTTCCTGTATATATTGCTCTTGTTGGCACCCACGCACCAAAACAAATTCCTCATATGTGAATACTTACCTGGCAATAAACCGAATTCTGATTCTGATTCTGACACACACACACAGAGAGACAGACACTCACACACACACACACACACAAACACACACTGGAAAAACAAACACACACCCACACACACACACTAACAGACACAGACACAGACACACATACACTCATACACACAGACACAGGCACTCACTCACACACACACCCACACAATCACACAGACACACACATTACACACCAACCCAAGCGGAAGCTACCAAACACACACACACAGAGACACACTCTCTCACACACACACACACACACACTTTTAACTATTTAACTTTTCAACTACTTTTTCAACTATTAAGCTTTTAATTTTAGTTTTTTGCCTTTTGTGCCTTTGCCACACTCACACAAACACAGACACACACACACTCACAGACACACACACTCTTACAAACACACACAGACACACACACTGAAACTCAAACACAGACACACATACAGATTCATACATACACACACTCAGACACAAACACACACACTCACTCACTCACACACAGACACACGACACACACACATACAGACTCATACATACACACACACACACACACACACAAACTAACTGATGTGTGGGGAGCCTTTACTACTACAACTCCCTCAACAGCCTATACTGCTGGTACTATTTCCACCACCACTTCAGCATGTTTTAAGCAACAGAACCTTAACTATTTAACTTTTCAACTACTTCTTAAACTATTAAGCTTTTATTTTAGTTTTTTGCCTTAGGAATCCATTGGAGGAATCTTCAAATCTTAAACTTTCAGCTCTGACAACATCTGTATATGTTCAGCTACAGAAACCTTTCAACTATCAAAATGTTTAGCTTTCTAAGCACATTTCAGCTTTTGTTCAGCTTATTTCTACTTTTACTACTTTTCAAAATACTAAGCTTTTAAAAAAATATTTTACAATGGAAGTCTATGCAGAATCCTTTTCAACCTGTTCTACTATGAACTTCGACTTTCAGCTACAGACTCCATTTAAACTTTAAACTGTTCACAAGATGTTCAGCTATTCAACTATTATTCAGGCA
>JAVQJL010015106.1:0-17360 GCA_036024295.1 Nannoperca obscura
TCTGACTACTGAGTTGTTTTGGCTTTGCTACCTTCACATACTTGGCTTCCTATAAAGACAGTGTAACCAGGTTCTTCCTGGCCCTACTTGACTGTGACACCCCTTGAGTGCACATCAACGGGACCTTTCTGCAGAAAGCTTAATAAATACTCAAAAGACTTTGGTGATTCAGGGACTCTTAATTTCCAGATTACCACCACAGAAATCTTTTGAATTTCTTCTCATACTTTGGAATAAAAACTTCCTGCCCACTGGATTATCAAGGCACTTTCTATGCCCCCTCCCTACTACAATGAGAGACAGGAGTGAGTGACTGGCATGGGAAGGCATGCCATCTACAAAGGATATTTAAAGCAGCATGCATTATGCTTATATATTATGAGACATATTTTGGATATCTGCTATAATTAGCTGATTTGTTTGTCTCAGTCATAAACTGTATATAAAGATTGACGACATGACAGGTCCTCAAAAGTATCACCCCCTGGTGGCTGGCTGCAGAAATGGCCATAAACCCCGCCCCCTCCATGATAGAAGATGGGACACGGGCCAAACTGAAAAATCAAAGTACATGTCAATTAAAATGTTTTTTAAAGGGTTCTGTCATATTAGGTAGTTCTTATCACGTTGATGTTTGTTCAAGTGTTCATTTTTCTGATCAGCTAGGTTTTAATGAGCTATTTGATGCAATAAAAATGGGGTGTGATGTCATGATTGACAACTTGTGTGCTCGCAATTACATTACATTTAGGCATTTAGCAGACGCTTTTATCCAATTAGTTTGCATGCAATTAGTGTGGGTGGGTGTATGGGCAGGATCTCCATACCTGCTCCATAACGGATCCCTACGGACTTGCAGACTTGCTGTTCAAGAGTTCCTGGTGAACTTGTGGAGAACATAGCTGCAGGTTTGCGACGATGCCAGAGACTTCTGAGCGGACGAGAGGACAGATTATACGTCAATCGCGTTGCCACTCCCCTCCAACTCTCCACATCAAAAGAGTGAGAGAGTTGAAACCGAAAAACGGACATTGTAAAAAACCACTAGAGTGTAAAAAAGAAACTGTCACTGAAAAAAAATTAACATTGAAAAACACATCAGAATATAAAATAATTCACCTTTTGTTTTCAAAGCCAAAATTTCTTTTTGATGCCAAATGTAACTATCACTGGCGCCATAAGCCTCTTCTATGTGCACTTTGCAAGGCAATACTACCAAGTCAGTATTGTTAACAGTATTAACACATAATATAGTAATATAGTCCAAAAACAGTGTATTATGTATTGGGCATCCTTAACAAATAGCATTCTGCAAGAAAACAACTGTTTTTTGTTTTTTTTCTCCAAAAAGTGAATTTTTCAGATAGGAGGTTTTGCGCTTCGGCCATCAAAGTGTTGTGGCGCAATGCACATGCGCGGGTGCGGCAAAAAAAACCTACTTCCTACTAGTTCATTTCAAAAGAGTAGCACAGTGAACAATTCGGTTCATGATGGACACATCACTACTGTGCAGACTCTGTCTCCACATTATGTTACGAGCACAGCATGTCAGCTCCCATATCCAGGATATTTTGGCTTCATATTTGTACAGTGGGCAGAAGTAGAGATGCATTGTCCATCTTTATATACAGTTTATGGTTTCCTCTGTGGAAATTTTACTTAAAAGTTTTTGTAAATTCAAGGGGACAAGCTGGATGGGTTGTCGCTGGGGGGGTTGTCTCAGAGTTTGAGAAAGAACATGCGTTTTTAAATGCCAATGTCTCTAAAAGTCTGGAAATTGGGTGTTGAATCTGGCAGGTAATGATTTGCTTAGCACAGCTGTTGATATCTGTTCTTCTTATTTTTTCTTATATATATAGTGCACACACCCAGTTCTTCATATCTGTTCAAGAAACTAAATTTGGTTTGAAGAAAGGGATGGACTTTCAAAGCACAAAGTCCTGAAAGTTTCAATGTTCCCTCTTTGTCCGTCATCACAGTGACATGCAGCTCTGCTGGCACAACCTCCTGACCTCAAGTGAATAGCATGTGGGCCCACAGAGCTGCCACAATAGTGCCGTTGTTGTCTGACTCAGTGTCACCGCAGAAGAACAAGGAAGCGGGGTCACCATCCTGCTGTCAGTCATCTCTCTCTGCTGGAGGATGATGAGCAGGCACTGGTGGCTCGAGACGACTTAAAAGGTACAGCTCAGTTTGCCTGTGAAAATCAACAAGTCAAGATGAGTCAAATGTATTTATAAAGTGCTTCTAACAAAGGGATTTCTGCAATGCGCTCCACAAATAACTGGGACATAAATGCAGATAAAGACTAGGGATAAAAATAAGAAGGAACAAACGTGTTGAATATTTTAACCTAAAGCTTGTGTGTATGTGTTTTTGCATTTGTGTTAAACTTGTGTTAAGCAATATGAGAGCACTGGCTAACACATATCCCACTCCCTGTGTATTTCCTGCTGTTTTTTTACTTCCTTGAACACTGCTGTTTCTGGGACACACATTTTCACATGTCGTGTTTTTTTTTTCCTCCCCATAAACACTGTTTAGTTTAATTCTTCTCATGCAAAGGTCAAACTTGCTTTTATACAGCACAATGAATAATTGAAAATGCTTATATTGGAGGTGAAGAGAAAATAGAAATCTTCTCACTAGATAACTGTATTTGGGCTGCATCTCTGTGAGGGTGTGAGGAAACTGTTTAAGATGTTATCTCTCTGCTACATCACAGTTGCTTGACTCAGACACTCTGCCTAATTAATCCAAAGCCCTCACTTTTAATTGCCTTAATATATTGGCTCTTTGTCTTCTTTATCTTGATTTTCTCATGACGTCTATTTCCTCTTAATTGATTCAAAAGGAGATCTAATCTCCTTGCTGGGTGTAAGGCACGTATTGATAGCTTTTGTTTAAACCAGCGACAGTTTTGTGGTTGCCATTGTCTACACTAATTATGGTTGACTTGATGTATTGTCTTGGGCTACCGGTACTGAACCTCCAGAGTGTCAGAGAAGAGCACTCACCATTCTTGTTTGGTTTTTGACAGGAAAAGACCAATGAAGACAGCCAGATGGTGGTCTGTGGCAATTTTACTGTTGGGGCTCGCTGTGGTCGGCACCAATGGGAGACCCAACAAGGAGGGATTCAGGCCGCCGCCCTATCGACCAGTCGTGAGATTCCGACACAAGGTATTGATCACAGTCTTTTTTCATTTGCTCTCCGTAAGAAGAGGACCGTGTGCTTTTGCCAAGTATGAAACTAATTAAAACTAATGGCGCTTTCCTCCTGCATTAGATGACTCTCCTGTGGTGGTGGTTGTTGTTTTTCTGCCTACTGAAAAAACTTGATGAATCATTATCCCTCCCTCTGTGCCAGGGGACTGTCTTTTCAAAGACAACATCAGATTAATTCGAGGCACATCTGAGATGAAGACGAGCTTTGAATGAAGTGAGGATGTTCGCATGTCATTTTAGCTGAATGTTTAGCTGTCAGTCAGTGCTTGTTGACCCAGCAATACAGGGCAGGCCCCACAAGTAAAATCGGCCACTTTTATTAATTTCTCTTGCAGCATCTCAAGGATGCAACGAGTTAAATTGTTCTCCCTGTGAACTAGTAGCATACTCTGATTTGTTTCTAAAATTCCCAAGTAGCAAAGATTGATCAATTAGAACCAAACTGGGAAAGAAATTGACTGTTTTGGCAGATGGGGACTTGAGGAAAGCAAAATGTTTTGTTAAGAGGCATAAGTCAGATTGTGGTGCTTCAGTAAACCTTTCCCATAAGCCTCCTTTCCAATTCTGTTCACTAGTAAACATGTATCCTCTCTGTCCAATCCAAGATAAAAATTAGCAGTGACAATAGTTGCATGTTTGCTTTTACTTCAAGGCAATCTGTCATCTTCAGACGATGACGAAGAGAAGGAGATGGGAGAGGGAGAACGAGTGGCTGGAAGTGTTGCTTTCTAAAGACGTGTGCTGCAGATATAAGCTATGCAAGAGTTTCGCTTCTTTCTAGCCACAGCTACACTGGAAATTGTGTGTGTTAAGGAAGTAAAGAGTTTTTAACTTCAATATCCAAAATTCCTGTAATATGACTTCAGTAAACTGCAGAGATAGCACTTCTGCCATGCTGGAATGCTTTATACTAAAGGGAAGAGAGAGGCAAACCATCCACCGTCCAATCCCTGCATGGACACTTGGATTTCAAGCTCAAAAGAGCATATCACAGTTCTTGAACCTGATCTCTATGTACAGTGTGGCATTGTTTCTTCAATACTTTGTACTGCATCCTAAATATCCTGGGTTAAGCACAAGCAAGACAAAATATGTTTCCAGATTTCAGTGTCTTACAATTTTATCTTGTAAAGAGAATGTTTTGAAGTCTGGAGGATGAAATGAGTCTTTCCTTAGCCTATGATCATACATTTAAGGTGTGGGATTTCTAAGAATGATCGATAGACATTTTGAAATCAACAAGTGTAACTGATTTAGGCAGAAAAGTGTTCAGGTACCAGAATTTTATTTATTTAAGCTTCAAGGAATCTAGAGTGTCCACTTTAGGAAGAATGGGGTGTCCTAATAAAGCAGTGGTGTTTTTACATGTTTACAAATTTGGAAGACAAGTAAAAAGTAAAGCTTGTTTCAATGATAACAGACATTGCTGAACTCTGAAGATTAGTGCCATTTAGAAGATCAGTTTACCCAAATCACAAAACAAACTAACAAATATCTAAAATATCAACTCTCACTTTTTGGCTCTCTGGGAGGAATGTGGATGTCTTTGGAAAGACATGTTACTGCTGAGTTTCCAAATGTAATTTTTTCTTTTGAGCAGCAGAAACAAAAATACACTCAGTGGCCACTTTTTTAGTTTTGCCTGTAGAAAGCTCTACCATAAAACTGAATATTGTAAACCTTTTTTACAAAGTTTACAATGTTCAGATTTTGACATTGTTAGAATTATGTCCATTCGTTAATATGTTTATTATTGAGGTCATAGTAATACACATTACTAAGGTTAACGGTGGTTTTGTACAGATTTAAATTTTTAGAAAGTAGATGTGACATTACGTCATAACTCATGACATAACCACCATCTTACCTGGGAATTGTTTACAATCAGCACCTATGGGCCGCAACTATGTTTGTCGGCTGTGCAGCATTAATTTGCTTTACTAAAAGGACCAAACAGACCAGGGAGGCTGGCATCACTCCACCCATCAGTATAGAGTAGATGAGAGATTTATTTTTTATGTATGGGTCAACTAAAACTACAAAAAGTTAGTAAACTACTAATTAATAATAATGCTAATAATTAATATATTGCATTGTGTGTGTGTTTTGTGTTTCTGACTGTAACTGCCTGCCAACTTAGCTCATATTACTGAATCTATTTAGAATTTCTACATAAAAGATTTTGTAGCTTAATGTAATATATTAGCCATTCAAAATACCAAAGACAGTTCTTACATATTAAGTTCTGAAATTGATTAATCTTTTTCCACTCCAATGAAATTCATATGCCAGGTGCTGTGATTACATTGCAAGGGAATGTCATTACAGCATCTGCATACCATTACAATTCATCCTGTGAGAGGACAGAGGTAAACTACGCTCATCCATCCGACTGTCAAAACAGGCCATGGAAACTTTGGTGAAAAATGGCCACATTCCAAGCCCCTTTCTAAAATATGTCAACAACCTTTTTATTGCTTAGAGAATTTTCTTCGCTGTTGGCTAGATTGCAGAGAGGTTTGGGTCATCCACTAGCTACTTGTCAATACACTTGAGTGTGCAGCATCAGGTTGTAAAAAAGCAATACAACATTTCCGAACATGGGTGACAGCTCATATTTTGTTGGTACTTTCTAAAGCACAGTAGGCAATCAAAGTCCCTAGTTACAAAATATCAGCAAATAAAAGTTTTGGAAAATCTAGTTTGCATCACATTTTTTTATTAAATTCCTCGTTCATCATTAATGGAACATGATGGTATAATAACATTGGTCATTTTTCTAGATTACATAATTGCATCAATTTCCTCCTCTGCACATTTAAAGAAATGTATTGAACATCCTTTGAGCTGAATGTTGCAAGTTGTGACGTTGCAACTTGCGACGTCGCAAGCTGCGATACAGCCGTTATTGTTATACCTTTTCCTTTGCTTTGAAGGACAGTGCTTGACAAGGGTAACAGGATCGGATACGACCTTATAAGCTTTCCTCGCAAAGACTTCAATCACTAGGAGGCACTCTGCCATAAACAGCTGGTCACATGCTCTTTCCATAATTCCCATGGTATTGTTTCAGACAGTCACTGTGAAAGCCTCCACATGGGGTCAGGAATAGGACAAACATCCTGGCCACCAGAATCCATCCCTAATTTTAATTGATAATAATGGGAATACCACTCAAAGTGAGAGCTATTGTTCTCTACCTTATATTACGTGGAGATTTTATTTGATAGAATCAGCTCTTACATGTTTAACTGTAAGAGTGATGGAGAGACTCGATGTATAATTGAGAGGGAAATATGTGGAAACGTGGCCAGGCTTGCTCGACACAAGGGACAAAACCAATTTCTGAGAGTTTGTCACTCTGACATCAAGCTGTTATGTCAGGACAAACAAAATGGAGGCAAGGACCACTGTATGCAAAGCCCCATCCATCCAGCACTGGCTTGGCCACATGGCAAATCTAGATTAACAGAGGATAAGCAGAGACAGAGGGGTTGGGGAGGAGTAAAGGGGGTTGGGCAAATGAGATTGAGATAAAGAGACAGGGGACTTGGAGAAATAATAAGAATAAATCGTAAAATTCACATAAAAACAGTTTGATGTACAGTGGCATCAGTAAAAGCTGCAATCGTCAGTGTTTGGCTTAAATGTGACTACTGTCAGTATTATTTTCACCCTCCTCCTCCTCAGCTGGTCAGTTTTAGCCCCAACCCTTGTCACTCATCTTGACGGGCTGTCTTCTTTCAAATGGCAGCCAGCCTGAGGCTTAGGTAACCAGCTTCTGTGAAGTCTCCATGGGGGCTAAAAAAGCAGACACTGTATGGAGCCAGTCTGCTATAACAATAACAAGATGTCAGTGTCCCTGCTGGTGTTAGACTGTGCAACTGTGGGCAGTGTTAAAAAAATGAAAGGGTCTGTGTTGGTGTGGGCATGTTGCCAAAGGTAAAGAAGGTGGGTAGGTTGCACTGCTCCAGTCAGGTACAGGTGAAGGAGGAAAAACAGCACACAAAAGGAGAGATTGTCTGCACTTTGATGCACTCCACGGTCTTTCTGATGTTGCCTGGGTCTAGACCTTTGAGTCAGCCCACTCCACCGAATTGACTGATTCTGATTGAATTGCTCCAACGATTAGCCAATCAGTGCCATGGGCTGGACTAACATCGTTATCAAACCGTTGTCATTGCCTTAGTCCAGATAAAGTGGACGCAATTCTGCCTGATGAAGACTTTTATGATTGAAGACTTATCATATGCCGAAACACTGCAGTTATTTATAATACTATGAGGAAGGATTTTTTTAAACTTTAGAATGTAATCATGGAGTTAATATTTTATCCTCTTTTTTAATGATCATTAAGTAAACAGTAGAATTACAGTGTTCAAATTACAAAGTAATCAACAAGTTTATTTTTCCAGGCCCTTCTGCATCAGCACCTCCTAAAAAAAGCAGTCCTAAAGCAGTGGTCTCATTGAAGTGAATGAGGGGGCTGTGTTATTTTTCACCCAGAACTATTGATCTGAACTAGGCCTTAGATAGATCCAACCTGGCTGATACGGCGTGGTGCAGTATATTTTATTCACTTATCGTAGCCATTTGTTAAAATTTGAAGTGAACTTGGAAGTTGATGGTGTGAAGGAGGAGATCTGAAGCAGGAGAAGGGGGGAACAGGAGAAGTGTAGTATAGGTGGAGGGAGGGAGGGTTGAGAGAGAGAGAGAGAGGGATGTGGGCGGTCAGCCAGCTAGCTGTGACAGGGGCAGATGAACCACGGGTTGTACAGCTGGGTGCTTCCCCGTCCCTAGAGTCTCAGGGCAGCAGAGACAGGCCTGCCAGCGGCCCCGGGGAAATCATTCTCTTCAAACAAATGAAGTGTGAACACTGTCTGCTATATGCAAATAAGCCCCATTTGATATCTTCCCTACCTGTAGTGCAGTTCTAAATGTCACCTCATCCAGAGGACGGGGAGAATCTGAAGAATGTCAGAGAGCCACAGGTGTTTTCTGTGATTTGTGCCTACTGTGTCGCTAGTCAGCAATGTTTTGTAAAATGTCCAGAAAGATGATGCTCAGGGACAGCTTTTTACCAGATCATGACGATTAACTTAGTTGTCTATTACTTTATAGCTTTATACTATCATTTCAACTTATTTTTTAAATCAAAACTCATAGAAAGTTTGTAGAATTTGGGTAACTTTCTGTTCTCCATTTTAGTGCTGAAACTAATAGTTGAGTTGATTGACAGAAATTGAAATTGAAAACTATTTATTGACTATTTATTTATCCATGAATTGGGTGATTTACTATTTTCAGTAGGCAGTGTTGGACCACTGTTCGTTATTTCCTGTATACCTGTTGCATAATGCATCTTCTCCATATCACCACAGTGCTCGAGCTGGTAGAAAGAGAGTCTGAAGTTTCTGTACAAGAACGAGAAGGATGAGCTATGCAGATTTCACTGTAGAGAAATCAAATATTTATGCCTCTTTCTTTCATATTCATGGTTTGTGGAGAGCAGCTACTCAGAATAGTAGTCCTGATAACAGTGTTTTCTACAACCATCATCACTATGCATGCTCTAAATGCAGCTGATTTTATAGTGCACCTACTCAATGGTTCGTGATTACTGACTACACTACTATTTTGTCCAATACATTTTACTTATATTTTGGGTGTGTTGCGAATGAGGACACATTTTAACGCAAGACACCTCAAAAGGTATACATGGACATCCAGTCTTAGAAAGAAAGACAGACAGAAGATGACCAGGATTCCTAAAGAAAAACAGGAAAAAACTTGAAATAATTAAAATATCCTTAATGCACAAAATAAAACCATAAAGGATGTGACTATGGTAACCAGATCAAAGGTTTATCATGGTGCATGTAAGTGGGGGCAAAACACCACATAACGTAATGGCACATTAATGTCTTGATTATGATTAATCAAGACACCATTAATTGTCATTCAAACGGACAACTGTCAGACAATTTCTTGATTCTACGATACAAGCGCCAACAATTTCATTCAGCTAAATAAAAACAGCTTTCTTTCTTACGGTCGATGCTGTGATGTGGTTATTTATTATAATTGTGATCTCTTGTTCTTTTCCTTTTTGTTTTTGTTTTCTTAGGATGGGATCCCCGAGAGCTTGAGGATAAAGGGTGAGTTTCCATTTCTCATTTCGTCCTCTTCTATGACATGCAATGTATACAACAAGCTTTGCACATCACGCAGGTTAGGTGTAGGATTGTTGCCTGATCTAGGCCACGACATGGCTTAAGAACATCTGCTGTTGGATCCGTTGGACTACATGGTGTAAAGAATTCATTTATTTCATTTTTTAATGGAAAGCAACAGAAAGAACCAGATAAAGGGAGCACTTTTAACAAAAAGATGCACACTAGGAAACCCATTAGGAGCACAGCACTATATTGCCTCCTCCTTTAACCAGTTTGTTTGGCTCAACATAAGGGTCTTTTAATTCAGCCAACCAACCTTGTTCTAGTGCAAATAATTTGCTATGGTGGTCTCTTCTGGTTTTTACTTTACCCTTGTGCTACCTTGTGGAGAAGACACTGGGTAAAGACACTGGGCCACTGGGTCAATATGACCCGGCAAGGTAGCACAAGGGTTAACCAGGAACTTTTAAACGCTGGATGGTCAAGTTTCTCACCGTGGACTTCACCATCCACTGACACATGCGGACAAAAGGTAGTTTGCAGACATTATTTCATGCGTTTTGTAACATGTATGAGTCCACGCTTGAGCAGACACTGGAAAACATTGTTGCGGATCAAGCCGTCTAACACCCCTACATAAATATATTGTAAAGGAGAGTTCTCAATTATGCATTGACCAAGTCTTGTCTGTGTGTGAAAACAGCGGTAGAAAATGTGTCTTCAACTTCAGTATGGGTAGCAGTCCACAGGGGAGTGAAACAAATCAAAGAGAGGTAGTGGGGAAGAGATCAGACCTTAACAATGGTTTTTACATGAAGCTTTAAAAGGATATACTGCATGTCCACCTTCTCTTCCCACAGTGTGTTTTGTATCAGATCATATTAGCTGCATTACAGTTCCAAGAAATATGTTTCAATAGATGGCAAGGTTTTGTGCAGGATACTTCAGTGTAAAGTCTTGATTTGAGTGAAGGTTTAAAGCTATGCAGTATCGTTGTTAATGTAAATGCCCCTCTGCATCATTGGTAGGTTTTAGTTTAGCGATTTCAGTTCGAATTTGCAGCTTGGTGGACTTTGAGGAATGAACAAAATTTAAGATTTAAGTTTTTTTTAAAGTTTTTGTCTTAAAAATAAAAACTTTAAGCAAAACTTTATAGCAGTTCATTAACCATTAATTGCTACAATTATTGCATTTGAGTTTCGTGGTGGGCTAAATATCAATATGTGGTAGTGTGGCAGAGAGTGTAAGCTTAGAAAACTCCCATAGGGAAAAACACAATTTAAATAACCACATACTTTCTAACAAAGAAACAGATTTTAAAACAACTTCCATACTTCCGAATGAACTGCTGTTCATGTTCCTTAAGTTAGGTAAATCAAACTCCAACTGTGAGAGTAAAACTACTTACGGTTGCAAATACTGATTACTTTCATTATCAATTAGTCTGCCAGTCTTTGTCTTGATCAATCAGGTTGTTCAACTAACAGTTTAAAAGAAAAAGAAAGATATTCAGTTTACTATTTTAGAAGACTTAAAGTTAGGACTATCAAATATTTTCATTTGAATAATCTTATTTACATCTAAAGTACAGTAAATGTCCCCAATCACACTAGTTCTAAGTTTATTATTGCAAAGTTTTGGACTGTTGGTTTGACAAATCCAGCAATTTCAAAGTGTCACCTTGGACACTGGAAAATTGTGATGAGCATTTTTACTATTTATTGTAATTTTATAAATCATTGATTACTCTATGGATTAATAATGAATATAGCCATTCGTTGCAGCTGTAGTTGGCACCGTTATCCCTCAACCATCTACCAGTGTGGCACAGGGTGGTGTGGATGCATTAATGCGCCTCCGTCCTCTTGCTGTTTGACAGATGCATCTCATCTGTCAACCTGTCACCTTTCTAATGTCTTCTGTGTCTCCTCTAAACAAGAGTCAATGTCAGGCAAAAGGTGGTCCTGCTGCCCAACATGTTTGCCACTAAGTGTTTGAAAGGGCCGCTAAATGGACGTCTCCCCATTTTTCTTCCCCAGAGAAGGTCGAAGCAGTAATTGTAGAGGGTGCATTACCATAAAGGGCGGCCCCAGCTGTCTGCCGTGATTCACTTTAATGCACCATGTTCTGTAAGCCGAAAGGGGAGATCTCACTTTGGCTAGTTTTCAGCAAACTCATTTCTAGCCCCAATAACGAGAAGACAAGCGAATAGTACAGGAAATCATAAATAATTCAAGCATCACCCCGTACATTGGAGGCTTCTCATTATTACACAACTGAGGTCAATTTAGCATTAAAACTTCAGTATTACAAGCTACGTCACCATCTACATTTTGAATAGAAAGCTAGCCAAAATGAGAGACACAGGAGCAGCTGAAGAGAGCAATTAATTAAATTAATATTTACAAAAAGGTGCAAAAGCATTCCTGGACAAGAATAGGTGGGGAATCAGTCTCATACATGTATGTTTTATACTTTCATTATAGTTCTGGGCTTGCTCCATGTCCATAACCTAAAGCAATACCACAAGTCAGATACCTTATTAAATTAAATATTTCCCTGTCTGAGGTTTTTAATATAAAATCAAAACCAGTGGATAGTCTGTTTTGTTGATGTGTGATGAATGGTGAATTCCCTCTCGTCTTGTTCTGTATTCATACATACTTGAATGTGTTCAGTTGTCTGAGACTGTAATATTCCTTGTCCTGTGAAAGACTGGCGAACTGTCCAGGGAGTTCCTCCCCGCCCAATCTTTTACTTAATGTGCTGCAGCCCTGAACAGGATGAGCAGTTTAGAAAATAGATTGATGGATATTATATTCCTCCATTTAGTGTGGATGAGAAAACAAAAAAAAAATTATAGATCGAGGGAACGCAGCGCCCTATAAACTAACTGAATGTCAGCGCGGAAGAGACAAAGACAGACAAATGCCAGCCGTTTTCCAGGATGCTCTGTAATTGGAGTCCCAGAATGAGCGTGTGCCACACTAACCAAGCTTGTTATGCAGGCTGCAGCAAGACCTTGGGCTGCCGGTGAAAGGCAATTTTATGGAATAAATAGTCACATTTAGCCATATAAAATACCTGATGGAACTTTTCGTGACAATCTTACCTTCCTCATTATATGTAAAAAGTGTCAGTGGTGGCAACACTGCTATGAAGGATGACTTGTGCTGGTATGGGGTGAAAACAAGAGACTAATGTTATTGCTGGTGTTTACAGACCATGTTCAGTGTAGCAAACAAACGCCTGCTATTTCAACAAATGACATGTTTGTTTATGTTGTGCTTAAATCAGGTTAAAGACACCATTTCAAACTAGGTTCCCTGTAATTAGGGTTGTTACACATACACATGTATATTCTTAACCAAAACAACATAGAAACCAGTATACATTTAAAAGCTCAAATGATAAATGTCAGGATCTGCCAGGGGGCAGCAGGAAAAGGACCCAAATGCAGACCAGCAGTTCCAGCAACAAATTATTTGTTTTAACACTGAAGACCAAAATAGGGAATTGTACAAACCATTAGTAGCTATGGAAAGCAGCAGGCAGCAAACGTATATAAGACACGCAGACACCAACTGACACAGACAATGATCCAACAAGACACAAAGGGAACGGACCGTGTGAGGAAGCATCTCATTCCTCACTGTGACTGTGTTTTTGTGTGTAAAACAAGATACACTACCTGTTGGACATGGATAAGAATACTATTACTGTTGTAAGACCATGTTCAAGTTTATTATTTTTCCAAGCAAACCTACCACACATGCGGATTCTGGATGGTTAGCCAGCATCTGGATCCGGTGGAGAAGGCCGTCAGACTGAGAAGAGGCAAAGGAAGTTTACACACCGGCAGGCCTCATGTCCAGTTTAAGTTGTGCATACAGACTGTCATCATCTTAGTTGTTTGCCGTTCACAATAAAGAGTCAGACTCTTCTGTTCTGAACGTTTTTTCTTCTTTTAACGTTGCTGTTCACCTGCCATCTACCTACATAAACACTGGATGTATATTGAGATAATACTGGATTTTAGTTGGCATTTCAGTGAGATTTTGTGGATGGAAACAATGGTAAAAGTAGTGCTGGGCACTAAGGGAAACTTCTGTATTTTTAAACTTGGGCCCTATTTTTACAAATCTTGCAGTCAAAATGACTAATACTTACCATTAGTTTTGGAATTGGTCCAGTAGATCTGTGAACGGGCTGCAACGGCTGCAATGTAATCTGACAATTGTGCCCCTGAAAGGTATGTCCACTAATAGCATCTGTTATTCCAGTGACAGGCTCAGACTGTTATTCTAATGTTATTCTATGGAAATGATCCCTACAGAGGCAGACTGTTTTGTTAAAGAGTAAGATCCTTTTGGCTTCCTGCAGCAACTCAACTGCTCGCAAGATTTCAGAGCAAGACTTTTCCTTGAGCAAGACTTTCTGTTTCTGGTTAAACCAAAAGGAACTTACTCTTACTCTCAGTATAATTGTTTCCTATACCTATTATTCTTGGTTAGTGGAAATCCAGCATTTGACACATGTAGGTTGAGTAACCAGGTGAAGTGCATACTTCCTGCATGTGAATATGGCCACTAAAGAAAGATTTCTCCACAGACAGACTGCAATATTGGTCACAATCAAACATCCTAGACTGTTCCCATTAGTATGGTACAGCCTTTCAGGTTTGAACTCTGCACAAGAGCAAACATCTTGTTTTGTTGCCTGGCACCAATGTTTATGTTCCCCTAATCTATGTCCTCTCCCATTCTTTCATATACTGACATAATATATTCATTTGTATGCATAGCAGATACCTTACCCACACCAGACCCAAGCCCATAGCAGAAGTTCATTTGCATAATTCAGAGGCTGCAAACACCAAGCTCTAAATTGTATATTAATTCTAAAATTACAGACCACCCCCTGGGCCAGGGTTACAGTTTTAATAACTCGTCACAGCTGTACAGAGGACAGTGAATGCTACATTGCATTGCACTTTTCTAAGACACAATTATCGTTAGAATCCCTGTTGTTCTATCTAACCTTTCGCTGTTTTGCCACAATTTAACTTGTAATAGCTTTCATACAGTAAGTCTTAATTAAGTTACTGTAGTTTCACAGACTGTGCAGTCTCTCTGAGCAGGAACAGAAGTTTTAAAGAGAAGCTGTGGGACTGCACTGCACCATCTGCTTATGAGCACCACTGACAGACTTGAGTTGCAGAGTAAAAAAAGGCCTATTGGATTTTCCTTTTGAATTTCCTCAGGACCTTCTGGCTAGCTTTACAGGCCACGTATGCTCCTTGACCCACTAAGCCATGAGCAGACAGTTGTGTCTGGCCTAAATACTGTACAGTCCAACTCTGCCACCTTCTCAGGGGAGAATGCCGGCTATACCTTTCATAGTCACTGGTCACATGGTCATTTTAAAGAGCATAAGGTGGTGTTTGCACTTCAGGTCTATGCTCAGTTTTAAACTGTTGCTCGAATCCTCTGATATAGCTCGTAAGTTATCTGATAGCAATATGACCTGACAGTGATGTCAAAAAAAGTTTAACATGACAAAACATTTGGTTGTCTACCCACAATTCTCCAGTTCTCTTCTTAAGCTAATCATCCACTTAGTATGAAACACGTTTAATACTCTAACGGTCTAAAATAGCAAACCAAATATTTTATATACAAATATTATGTATCCTGTGATGCTAATGACTCAAACCCACAATGCATTTATATGACTGCTACTGCTTCTGCTAAATAGAATTAACACTTAGCTTTGTGTTTATACAGGGGTAATTACAGTATTAATAGGTGTTGGTCATTTGTATTAATGACCACTTATTGACCATTCAAATTCTCAATAATGAAAAAGAAAATTAAGATCTCAAAGGTTCATTACAAGTACACCTCTTAAAATTAAATAAATCAAACCAAACATTAGAAAAATTATTTTATTTGGGTGACCTGACCCTTAAGTACACTTGACTGGTCAAACACAGCTGTAACTAATATTCTTTATCTCTTTTTATATCTTCATTCAATTTGTTTTTGTCACTGCAAGGGCCCTGGTGTTGTGCATACTGGTTCAGCAGTTTGTCTTATTGGCATGTCTTGAACAAAACCATTAGTTATTATTAAGTACACCTGTGCAAATAAAAAAAATGATTTTCAGCAACAGGAAGGGTGCATTTATTAAAGTAGTTTGGAACTGCTAAAATGAATAGAAGACTGATTTTGTGTACTTGAGTAACCTTTGATTTCTTTGAAAACCAAATGAGCTTCACACACCAGTCCTAATGTACAAAGTTTTCTGTTATCTTCAGAAAAAAAACATAATGTTTTCATTTTTATTTTACATATTTTAAATCATGATTACACAAAAGGCCCAAATCACTGTTGTTTGGCTGCTGGCATTTAAGAGAGAGTTATTAATGCTCGTAAACATTGATTGACTGACTGACTGACTGTCCCAGGCTGTAAGAATAATATTTATGAGCCATACCGTAGTAAACTGTTATAGCATGCATTTTATCTTCAGGTCTTTGACTTGCTTAATGAACACGCACAGGACGTTAAACAGCTTATTTGAAAATAACACACACACGGGTAAAAAAGAGGGATAGGTGTCATGGCGACCATAAGTACTGCCGAAGGAAGCATAACGGGCTCCGCACTTAGCAAGATCAACAATATTACCACCAACGCTCAACTTCAGCGTATAAATGACTCCCAGGATGTTGATACCCATAATGTTTAGCAAACCATATCCTGAATATGTAGAATTAAATGGAGTCAGATGAATCTAATTGAGATTCATCCATAATTCTTAGTGATCTGCATGAACCCACGGTACTTACAGTGGATAATGATGAAGGCTTGGCAATAGCAGTGCCTTTTTCCCCCATCTGAAGGTCAACAAAGTAATCCTAGGTAGGGAAATTATCTTGAAGGACAGTTCCTGCTCTCAGCCAAGATTAACTGTAATGTACCTTTTAATTTGAATGCCAGGACCGCGTCTGTGTCCAAACATGAAATAACTCCATAAGAGATTCACATAGAACTATTTAATTTTATTTTATCATGTCCATGAATTGAAAGGGATGTTTGAAGTTAAGTAGCTTCCAATGGAAGAGTAAATTCTTAAAAGTCTTCCTCCAGGAGCTTGGCATTAATCACCTCACAGCAGTGACAACAGCCTTTATGAATAGACCATATGAGTGAAAACAGCTAACAGGTCTTAGTGTCTCTAACACACTCAGATTCCAGATAATCTTTCAAAGCTTTTTTTGTTGCACTGTTAGTATCACTGTTTACATGTAGAGAGATATAAAAATTCGAATTGACTGACAGTAGACTCCAGTCTTGTTTGGTCTTGTTCTCAGCAGGGGTTTAGCTTATCGCTGTAGTTTGGGGAGAAAAAAAAAACACAACTGCAATTGTTGTTTTCTTCAGTTCTTACTTGAGCTGAAATCTTAGATGGTGTTTCATCATGAAAAAAATCTCTGTTGCTGTTTGTTTTTTTGTCAGACAGGAGCAGTGTGTGCTTTAATCTCATCACTATTTAGTTCATGCCCTATTTTTTGGTGACACTGGATTTTTATTTTTTTTTATTTTTGCCCTTTGAAAAGGCCCCTATTGAGTTTAAAAAGTATAAGCCTTTGAAGACTGTTAAACGAAAGTCTTGATCCCTCTCTTTAGCTTTTCAACCTGTGACAGAGACAAAGAACCATAAGGCTGTTTTGTGCAGTGGTGTGGGAGTGTCTGATACTAACCAGTTATCCCAGTTTGAAGACCGATGCAGGCCAAGCCACTGCACTGAGATGAATGTCTTTGTGCTCGCTCGTGGCAGAATTGAACAGCTGATGTACAGTAATCATGGAGCTCTCTTCCATCTTCACAGTTGCTCTGTAAACAGTGGAATATTCAGGTAAACAGCTAATGCTACAGTGTTACAGGTAAAC
>JAVQJL010015114.1:0-41386 GCA_036024295.1 Nannoperca obscura
GTCTTGACTCTATTTTCTATTCATTTCACAACGTATGGTGGTGAATAAGTGTGACTTTTCATGGAAAACACAAAATTGTTTGGGTGACCCCAAACTTTTGAACGGTAGTGTATATTATCTTGCAAATGTGCAACGTGTTGCCCTGTTAGAGGAGCTGAGTCACTTATTCCTAGTAACACACAGTTATATATAAATAACAGTGTGTTTGTGTGCAAAAAATCCTTTAAAAGCTAAAAAAGACAGTAATTACCGCAAACTCGTTGTCGGGGTCCTTCTCTCCCTTCCTCACTGGCCTGGAGTACTGGAATTTATGGACTTCATTTACTGTGTAGAAGCTGGGGAGGGAGAAAATCAGCACCTGAGTAAATTAAAACGGTTATGGGCAATCTACAGCTTGATTCAAAGGTTGATTGCTTTGCTTCAGGTCAAGCACAGGACAGGCCCCCTCCAGACTTGCCCTGCCAGGAACGGCTACATTTAGCATGTTGGTTTTGACTAGCTGCCTAAAGCATAGCCTCATCTACATGGTAAATATATTCACATCTGGGTCACCCACGTCACTGGCAGCCCCTGAAGTTAGTCCGGCATGTCAGACACGTCGAGAAGCTGCAGCATACGAGACAGAGGCACACTACTAGATGAAAGAGATGAACTTTGCCTAATCGGGTTAATAGACTTTTCACACTTGGAAAATGATGGTGTTACATCGCGGCTGCAGGAGCAGATGCCTGGTCACATACATGGTCCCCCACATAGACGCATTACTTGCTCCTTTTCCATTGCTCTATCCATCTCTCTTGCAGACAGAAATCCATTCACTTTCCAGGGGAAATGAGTACTAGATCTATTACCCTGGCACAGCATATTGCATTTCCCATTCCTAAAACAATGCCATATGGTTTGCCTTTACCAGCAAACAATTCTAAATAAAATATGAAAGGAATCAGTGCCTTTCCAAAACCACTGCCCTTTTATGTTTGTAGTTGGTGTGTGCGGTTGGGATGCACATCAGGGTTGATCTTTTGCTAATGAGCAGAGAAATGGGGCTCAGGTCTTACTGGTTACTTGAGCCATTTATATTATACCAACAATCAGATGTTCCCTTCTGTGCTTGGTCACAAAGGGCAATGCACTACTTAATAAACACGTTGAGACCCATTCCCAAATTAGCTGAGAACGTGTGGAATTAATTCTAAAAACTGAGCCTCTGAGCTTCTGATCTAATAAACAGATTAATAAAACTGCTTTAAATTAGCTGCGCTACCCCAATTACATGTCATTAGCTGGTGGGCTAGAGATGATGCAGCAGCATGGTCTGGACAAAGCAAGGTCAGAAAGGGGGTGTGCTCTGCCTGCTGCTTGTGACCCTTTGGCTCAAACAGCTCAGTCCCATTGCTATGCACTGTTGATCTTTTGCACTGAATGAGAGAATAAATGAAAGAAAACAGAGATTGGTGGGAGGGAGAAGGGGGGGGGGGACCAGAGTTGGCAAAGAAAGAGAGACGGACAGACAGTTGGTGTGGAATAGTCCTCTATCACTCTCTAAACACGGCTGTCTAATCTAGGCTATTAACAGAGGTACATATTTCAATCAGACACAGTTAGCAACTAAGCCAACAGGCTGCTGCAGGGGGGGTGTGAGTGCAGGCCTGTGATAAGATCAGTGCGCAGGTATATTTGCCTAAAGGTTTTCCAAGTAAATGTCTTCTTTTAATTATGTCCACTGATGCGTTGGGGTGGCATATCAAAGTGAATTTGCACAGCTGAGTGGTGCAGTGGGTGATGGCTGGCGTACAGATTGGGCAAACAAGTGGGAGTGTAGGGGCCTGCTGTTTGCTGTGGCACCGGTGCACAACACAAAGGTATTAATGATGCCAGAGAAGCAATGTTGGACTTGGCACAGTGACTAATGGCAGATGCCTGGTGCTAGTTAATAACCACGAAAACGACAAGAAGGTCAACTGCAGTTTTTTTTCCTACACAGACACACGTTTCCATCAAGATTTAATCACTTTCACCACAGCGGTCCTCAATGCAAAACATTCTTTAAAAATGCTAATGCACTTTTGCGTGTCATCACAAGCTCTCTAAATGGTTTTTGAGTGAAAAGTAAATAGTGCTTGTTGGACTGAAATGCATGCTGTGTGACTTTGAGTAACACTGTAATTGTAAAGAAATGAATGTGTGGAGCGGGGATATCCTGCTCACCTCACTATTTGTTCAGAGACGGGCTTGTTCTGGAACTTGGCAGGCAGGTCTAGGATGGGTTTCACCGTGAAACACTGGATGTCTTCAGCAGAAACATCAAGGAAATAAGTTAAACTGTTGAACTCAAATGAAATACAATGAATTTGGACCTGGTTATAATTCAGTATTATTGTCAATGAACCAATTGTAAAATGCAATCTTACTGTCTTATCACAAAACTCTATTGCCTCAATGCATTTTAGCAAATTTTAATTAAAAACTGTTAATCAGTTATTTAAGTTCTTAATTTCTGTAATACAGAACAGTAAAGATTAATTGCATTGACCACATTGCAATATACACTTATTGGAAAAATATGTGTATTATTAATGATATTAATATTGATTTAAACCATGTCTCCCAGCCCTACAATTACTCTGTACATATGCATCATCACTTCGTGGAGTATAAAACACGTCCTTTCATTTTGTGGACTGACAGCATTTAACATGGAAGCTGCACCAAGAGAAATTTATGAAAACAACCTGATGACATTTTAACAATTATTCTGACAAAAACTAAAAAGTAAAAAAAACTGTTGAACTGTTGAACTGTTGAAACTGAATCAATGATTGGTGCACAGGATACATTGTCCAGAAGAACACTTTGTGTCATCGCTGGGTGGCGTGGTTGTCTTCATCTTCTCCGCGTTGGGAAACTGTGTGAGAAGACGTGCTTCCAAATCCTCTCTGCGCTCGTACTCCTTCCCGCGGTAGATGAACATTTTGTTCTGAAGGAGAATAAAGAAATGAGTGAGACCTTGGATAGGAACATGAAGGCAGACGCAATCATGCAAGCAGGTGCCAATTTTCATACATTATGTAGACATATGGTACATTGTTCCCATTTTATAAATATGGCTTTATTGACAGCAAAAGGTGTCATTTCAAGAACCATTTCACCAGGAGATTAGAGCTAAAATTAATTCAGTGACAGCTGTACGGACAGACATGGGACAATGACAAACACGTAATATAAAAAGAAAGTTACATGGATGAGAGCAGCTTTGATTTGTAAATGTACTTGGCCTGGTACTGTGGCTGGATTAAAATACATTATCATAATCTCTATATTAAACACTTGGAAATGAGGGTGACAGAAAGTTCTTGGCACCGATTCAGTGAGCAGTCGTTCCCGGATGAGTTCAGAGTAGGCTTGCTCAGGGAGGACTTCTGGTTTAGTGAACTGACAGGCTGCAAATGGCTACTACCATGCTGAGGGCTCTTTCACAAACGGCTGCTGCAAACTACAGCTACTGATGAAGCTGCCTTCAAGCCACTGTAATGGTTCAGACATCTCGCCAATTTCAAAAACAGCGCGGTGAGATCTTGGCACCTGAGAATGGGCCCTCTTCACACCCTTTCAGCGCCTTGATCTCTTCTAGAAACCAGTAACTATGAATTACTAGCTTCATTCATTTTCATCATCACGTGGACACTAGAATATAAACACAACTAGAAAGTCAGGATTTTTCCCAGGATGAATAGCCTCACCATTTTTACATTTCCTTCGATCTTTCATAGACCACTATTGCACAATAGCTCATGCATAGCACACATCTCAATTCCCCAATTAATTAAAGGAATTGCAGTCATGAAATATGCCTGGGGCCATTGTCAAATGTGCTTTGATAGATAAGTTGATAAAAACACATTGATTTCCAGAGTCATCTCTTCCAACTGCTGGAGGTGGTGAATAACTACAAGATTTTCCTTCTATATTTTCTCTAAATCATTCAGATCTGATCAAGGACATCTAATCTTTTTCCATCACTGCACATTGTACGCTTATTTGTAAGAGGACCGCAGCTTCCCATTATGTTGTTGAGCATTCTGCTTGTGTATACAGTAATCTCAATGTCACGATTCTCATTTTCATTGCCCTCAAACCTACTTTGGCTAGTTCTGGAAAAGAAAATCACTGTCATTGAGATAATAAAAATTTTCTTTTCTTTCTTGGCTTCTGGGTAAAGAGGCAATTTCATACAGCCAAGAGACAAAGCAGACACAAATCATAAAGCTGCAATGATATCAAGTTCAAATGAAACACATCCGGTCTGGATTTAAGCTCTTTGGACATGCTTGTATTAAGACCGGAAGATTTGCATCATATGAGGAAAAGGACAATGGGGAGTCCAATGACTTGTCTCACCCTCTTGGCACTGATAGTTTCAGATTCAGATAGGGTTCAACAGACACAGAGACTGATAAATAAGGTCATCTTATTTTATTCCAAAACGAAAATAAGTTATATGACAAGAGTGCATGGAGTGCTCCTAAAAATGTATGAGCCAGTAACGTTCCTTCATCTCCCTGAATGTGCTCAGGGGTCTGTCTGAGGAATATTTTGAATGATAGAACATGACAGCTCATATCGGAGTGTCTCCAAATGTGGTGTGTTAGGATACATATTTCAAAGAAACTTTCACACACCCTCAACTGCTCTTTAAGCTGAGCGCTCACAGGAAACTCAATGCAGGGATTAAGTCAAGTTTAGAATTGATAGGAAGTGAAGGGAGAGGAGGTGAAATACGCCGACAGGATGTAAAGTGAAAGAAACAATTGCAGAGGAAATCTGTCTTTGAAATACTGAGACTACCTTTAACCTGTGTAAAAGCTAAAAGCAATGCAGGGTCCTTCATAGAGCAAATAAATACAATAGAAGCTTGAAGTCACGATTCAAAGCCTCTTGACTGTTTGTGACTTTCAAGGTTGAAATATGACTGAGATACATATTCAATGCCTGTATTGGAAGAGCATTATATTATATACAATGTTTGTTTTGCTAGTAACAGAAGTATTTAAGTCTCTGAAAGTACCAACCGATGGAAACAAACAAAAACCACTGGGTTTTTACACAGAACTACATGAAGAGGAAGAAAATTGGAAGCAATGGCTTAGTTGCGTCTGAAGACCTAAACAAAGGACATGATCAAGCATTTTACAAACAGCTAGTACTCTGGTGTCTAACCATATTAAAAACTAATAAATCATAAGCAGCTTAATTAAGCACATTTGCATAAAATCAATTCTTAAAGGGGGGGTGGGGGTGGATAGAAAAAACGTCTTTATCAGAGTATTGATTTTCTCATATAATTGACTTTTCCCTGAGGACACTGTGGGATAGTAAACAAAAACCCTCCAAACCATATTTATCTTAATAAGTAAGCCATACTTAAACACATCTCTATGTACTCACACAGAGATCTTTCAACATCATTATGAAATATGTCAAGAGAGTGTGCAAATTCAGAGCTCTTATAGCAGGACAATGCAAGAGCACTGATCCGCTCTCTATCAGGATAATGTGTTTTACATCTGTTTGGCATTTATCAACATGTAATAAGCGTATAAATTGTGTTGGAAATGAATTAGAGAGAAACTAGACTGCAATAGAGGCTAATATTTACTGACCTGAGTATTCAAGACCAGCTTGTGTACTACCTTGTATCTACTGGGGCTTAAGGAACGCCACGATTTAAAAAGACAAAACAATAAATGGATAAATTAAGTGCAGATTCCTATCGGCAAAGGCAAAGTAAAGTCAAACTGCCTCCAAAAGAATGAAAAGGAGAGGAAAAAAGAGAACTCAAACCTGTCCTCAAAGGCTGTTTAAATAGCCAGTGAGATTAGGCTTGTGCAGCCTGCCCTGTCTGTAATGGAGTTTCTGCCCTGCCAGATGAAAGGGGTTAGGAGGGGCACATGGTGACCAGAGAGTAGCAAAAGACCCTTGTGAAATGGCTGTTCTTCATAATAGAATGAAAAGGGTATGATCAGGGGATTCGCTGTTCTTGAAACTGGACTTTCACACAATCTGATTCCACATGGGCTTCTGGGCTATTTAGTGCGTTTCTTTTCTGATAAAAAATTGCTTCAGTTCCTACCAGACAGGAAAACAACACCTTCAGTAGCACGCCAGATGACAGCCTAAAAACAGCTGGAACAGTGAATACATTAGAAGCAAACACCCTCGTCAGCACTGCCAGTTTTCTTTTTATAAACAAGATGTGGAAAAATCTCTGACCTAACATTGAACCCACTGTGTCAAAGCATCATACTGAAAAAAAAACCTTACATTGAATTTTCTGTTTAAACAGAGCTGATATGTGGACAAAAGAGAACACCCTTCACAGACAGAGAAAAAGAGGTCTGATACGAACACAGTAGCACCTCAGAGACTGAATAAGGCCAGTGAGGGGAAATCAAACACCAAACTAAATTCATCATAAGGCCAGCCAGGACATTTAGAGGGGAAATACAGATCAAGTATACTTGGTAAGGGTAATAAATAGACATAGGTAGATAATTCAGTTTCAGTGCTCATATTTACAATGATCAATGGTCAACGAATGGTGGTCATTTTAGAAATCAGGATGGTGCAATACCACCACTTTAACAACAAAAATGTTTTTGCAATTTACAAAGTGACTATTTCACTTCCTTTAACTTTGTATTGGGGGTACGTGGTTTTGTTGTGCAGACGGTGATGGGACACCTTGTGATGCAGCCCACGCACCTCGGCGTGGAGAAAGGGATGTTCAGCTGAAGTTCAGGTGATGGAACTAAAGGCAGTGTTTGCAGCGTGATCAGCCTTTTGATTGGACAAACAAGATTGGGTTGTTTCTTATGGTCATTCTTGGGCTTTTTATAGCTATGTCCTGCACTGGTGGATTTTGGAGGAATCTTTAGGACTGACCGACTGACCAACAACCAGAGTTTAATCTAAAAAGTTAAAAACAGGCAGATATTAGATACATAGAAAGGAAAAAGGCTAAAGGAGCTGGGAGATAGACCGTGAATGAGAGATGTGGAGGCTAGGTGGGAAAGAGAGAATGCTTTTATTTTACAGCTCTCTACTTTTTATTTTTCCTAGAAACCCACTTTCCCACACTGAAGGTCATCCGTCCAGCACATTATTCTGAATCTACTCTATAGCCCACACATGGAACAGCTGTTGTGATTCACAGTTTCTTTCCTGTGAGTGAGAATGTGAAAGTCAGACCAGGTGGGATG
Source organism: Nannoperca obscura (assembly GCA_036024295.1). NCBI lineage: Eukaryota > Metazoa > Chordata > Actinopteri > Centrarchiformes > Percichthyidae > Nannoperca > Nannoperca obscura. The sequence continues at coordinate 7,260 of JAVQJL010015114.1, forward strand.
TTGAACAAGTCCCGCCAAAACAACCAAAACCCACAGGAGCGAGACGTGTGAAACATGTACGGCTACGGCTGAGAACTAAGTAAGCACTGGTAAATCATCTGCTTTGACAAGCGCCCCCCCCACGCTGTACTATCAGCCACATGCGGGGGATGCATGTTGTAAGTGTTTGTGAATACTCACGCGTAGGAAGGAGGGGAACCCCATGCCGTAATAGCCTACGGCAAAGTAGTCTGGTTTGGGCCGGATGACCTTCACTATGTTCTCATAGAACTGAGCTTGCTTCCGCTGTTGGGGGATACAATCACAAACTTCAGCATCATGGAAAACGGTCACACTTTTTCTTTTGTATGATCCTTATTGGTGATTTATTTGAAAATTTTACAAATGCATCTTTATTTAATTCTGATCTTGTTACGTCCAGAACAACAGCAAAAAAGAGTGATATTATCTCATTGAGGCTTTCCTGGTTAAATAAATAAAGCTCAAGTTATTTGCTCTAAATGTATCATTTTGGAGTAGTAATAGTCCATGTGCAGATATGACTCTATTTATGACATTTAAGTTAAACAAAAAAATAATATTACTTACCAAGGATGCACTAAGCTGCTCAAAGTCAAACATTTCATTCTCGTACTGTTCAGCCAGTTCCTTTCCCAAAATGATGGCCTCCTCCCACATCTATTGGGCACATAAACAGAGACAGATAGTAAATGAATTCATTTTCAAGAACAAGCATTCCTTCTTCTGTCAATTCTTCTAATTGTATCAATATTCTTTAGTATTTTATCTTTGATTTCAAACACTAAACATCAGATGGAATTCTCTTGGGAGAAGCACATTTATCATAGTTATGAATTTCCCCTCGAGACTCATCCAGTGCAGTGGAGTGGTGTCACAGATAGATGGGAGCCACTCGAACATGTTGAAAAGCTTCTGAGTGGCTTCCGACAGAGTAGATTGGGCTGAACTGATCTGGGCAAGGCTGGAGGTGGATCGAGTCCAGGCTGCTACTCAGATCCTACCATCAGTGAGAGCGGCGGGGGACCATCTGGGATTGCTTTTTGGATGACTACAATGACACTCTTAGAAACTGTCCTCAGTTGACACCCCCCCTCTTTGGAGGGTTGATGTATTCTTACAGCTACTATAACACTTCCCGATCACTGTGTGTTTGTGTGCGTATGTTTAGCCTAGGCTCTTTCAAGTTGTTGCCTCCCTGGCCATATCCTGCTGAATGACAGCTGGCTAGAGAACCATGAGTGGCGGCTGCATCCCAACACTGATGACACGTGCAAAGCCTTGGGACATCATCTCTGAGAAGCTCTGGCTGCAGTCCTGCAGATCCATTCCAGGCTTAGCTTAAAGGCTGAAAAAGATTTTTCTCCTCTGGAATAAAATATGAAGAGTGTAGAAGAAAAGCACAGCAACATTTTCGCAACGTGACACACATATGAATGACTTGCTATTCACATCACAACAGACTGGCATTCAAGTATGTCGCTGAAGTGGTATGAGGGGAAAACATGAAAAATGGCAGCAAGAGGAGGAAAAAAATATTTTCTGAAAGGTAGGGATGACAACACAAAGGAGCAACATTAATGCTTGTGTGGTCTGATATGCGCCTTGGTCCATAAGAGCTTCATCTAAAAGAAGAGGATTATTTACAATCCTATTTCTGTGGAAAAGGAATATAAAACGTCTACCCTGCAGCTCTTCTTCAAAACCTACCTTCTCATGCCAGGAGAGGTATTTCACAGAGATAACAGCTTTTAAAAATAGCATCCTCAGAGTCCAGGATTTATCATGATTATGACCACTCTTCTGCATGGACATGTGTGCCAGAATGCATGTGCGTACCTTACCTTGCCCTTGTCAAAGTAATTGATAATCTGTTGGTAGAGCTGGTCCTTAAGCTGTCCTTGAGTGGAAGCGTGGCAGCCATCTCTCTGGGTCAGGTGGGCTGCGCATTGCTCATCAGACCACTACAGAGGACAAGTTAGCATCGGGGTCAACACTGTGCAATACAATACAGAGCAAAAGGGGAACGGGTGACAAGAAATCAATCACTGAGTTATAGCCAATGCAAATGAGTGTGATTGATGTATAATTCTTTTTAAAGCTGCCCTGCACTCTGGCAGGGAAAGATGAAAACCTGAGACATGGCAATGAAACAGGCATCGATATATATACATAGATATATACATATTGGATTGGATGGCTCAGAGGGATCGTCAGTGCAATACATAGCGTTATAGTAATGAGCAGAAGAATCCCCACGACCCAAAATAGTGTTCCAGTAGGATAGCCCACTGGAAGCCAGCCCAGTGAAGTGGAGGAAGGGAAGCAGAGAGAAGCATCTCGTCTGCTAATAAACATCAGATACAGATATGCAGCAGCGTAATCATATTCATTACAAATTCTGCTTGATTCAGTAAACAATAGCAGAGAAGGAAGAGTGATGCAAACAACAACAACAACGAAAAGACTCTGGCGGTATCCTTTTGGCTGACCGTGTACTTCGTCATGCCTTTTCTTCACCCAGCATGGAGAAAAATGAGGTTTCTGACAGGCCAGAGCAGCTTGGCTAACACGGAGATCTGATTGGCCTCTGTGTCGAGGAAGCATAAACCTATGTGCCTGGCCCGGACTGATTCATTACGAGCCAGTTTTAATTGGGATTCAGTGGTGTTGTGAGTAACCTGAAGAGATAAGATCCCTGAAATCCCAAAATCTGACCACGTTTTGTGTGAGGGCCACATTGGAATAGCAAAGCTGAGGAATTTGCATACCCTGCGCTGGAGATGGGTGACGAAGTAATTGCTCTACACATTGTTGCCGTGGTATGAAGAGGGATACTGAGAGGCTTTGGATCAGGTTATTGATTCCTTTACAGCTGTACTGCAGCATTTACATGGTAGAAAGGATCCCTGTTTATTCAAGGTTGCTGGTGACCCTGCATCGATAGAAGTAAAGTGCTGATTAAATCTCTGACAATAAAATAAGTGTTGTAAATTCATCAACCATGATTATACTACTGCAGGTACTGGAGGATTAATTATTACAACAGGAGTCAGTTTTACTCCATAACTGCAGGTGGATGCACAATTATGCATGCATCATTCATCCGCAAGCTTGTTTCTATGTGCCTGCGTGTTGGATACAAAAGGAGGACAGTGACTTTTAAAGATTACATTGGACATCTTATTGGAGAAGAAAGGATTTATCCAGACGCTGGTGGAACAAAATTAACTAATTTCCACAACATAATAGTGAATCCCTCTCGGAAGGTATGCTATGGTCAGGAATGGCACAGCTGCTGGGTAATAACAAACAAAAACAACTCCTGCAAATGCTACTGTGACTGTTCAGCGAGGAAAATGTGATTCAGTCACAGCCTGCTCTCCCCTGTCGGGACCTGTACAAAGGCTGAAGCAGCCAGCTATTTATGCAAATACAGATGAGATGTTGGGTGCAACCATTTTGGATAAAAGGCAGAGAGGAACAACTCCAAATTCAGGGTATACACCAAAGCCCGACTGGGAATAGACACTGCAGCTCTTTGTGTGTAGCTGAGGTATATTTTAGGCAGAGATAAAAACTTTCGAGGCCTACTGCAGGTCCACATTAACAAAAAGGTGTGATATGATGTAGCTTATAAATATTTATACATCTAATTTAGGATATAATTGTACTAAAAGTGTGTGAAACCTGCCCCTTTTCCACCTTCAACCAGAGGTGCCTTGCACTTAGCCATGTGATTTACACAAAAGGGTTCTTTATTTCCAGCTGACAAGGAGGACAAAAAAGTACACCTTTATCGCAAAGCAACTCAGGTGGCTGCTGCCGCTTTTTCCTCTGCTTTAAACTGTGTCTTAGCTTTTTTTCTTCTTCAGGAAAGATCAGATACTAGCCAGGATTTGCATCGACTACGCCAGGTGAAAAAGACGCTGCTCAGCAATTCTGCCCTCTTAGCAGCCATCTCGTGTCACAGTGGGATTAAAGGGATGGGGCCCTATCTCTCTAAATCCTGTACACATTCAAATTGACAGATACACACTAATTAAATGCCTGAGGTTAAATGTCACCTGCCTGACAATAGCTTAACAGCGTATTGGGGTTCTGTGATCTATGCTGTTTGAAGTATTGTAGAGAATACTTCTTGTGTAACTATTTGTTGTTGGTCTCATGTCTGTTCACCTTGAGCAGTTTGGCATGTAGCAGCAGAGTGTAGGCAGCCTCAGTGTAGTTGTCGCACTCTTTGTGGAGGTCACACAGCTTGTACAGGTACCTGGCAGGAAACAGCAACGATTTATGGTTCACGTCTGGGTGGGCTAGACAATCTAACAACAGACAGAAAGTTAACTCCGCTAAACTGCTGCGTCTTGATAGCCTCTATTACCTCAAATACTGCTTGACAGACAGATGGAAAACTCTGGACTGGTGAAATCGTTGAAATGGAAACGAATTTTAACAAAATCAAATATTCTATCCTGGATGTCTGGGGACATACAGCTGGGAGAAAAAGTGCTAAAGTGTACAGCATTTAGTCTTGGCAGGTAAAAACTAAGCTAAAGTGAATGTTACAGCACTGAGTTTCCTAAATTACTGGATGTAATGCACCTTAGTGGTGTGTAGAAAATGCCTTAAAGAAATGTGAACATGCTTAACAGTCACAAGGCTGGAAATGACTTTGTCTTACCTGATGTACATCTCCTCTCTGTCTATCTCCTTGTAAAAGTTCTACAGGAAGAAAAGAGACAGACCATTAAAACAACAATGCTATTATACTGTTTACAAAGAACCAGTGTATCATGCTTACACTGCAGAACTCTGGCGATCACTGCATTGTAGATTATCTTGAAATATTTTCAAAAGAACAACATTTTGGCAGAGTGACAAATTCATTTTCTTAAAATATGGATAAATAACAAAGCCCTGGCTTGCAGCAGGCAGACATAAAGTATCCACTAAACAAAAGTAAGTTGGCTGACATCAGATCATCACAGCGGTAGGCAGGCACACTGCCCTCCTGGCTAAAACTAAAAGCTTACATTTTACACAACCTGGCACAGCGCTGACAACATGAGTCAGGTAAATGCGGAATAGAAGCCGTAGGCCTGTAGTTCAATGCCAGTAGACATTTTGGTGCTCCCAGATTAAAATGTTGCATCAGAAAGGAGATGTGTTTCAGGGGAGCTGCTTTGTGATAACTTCTTTGTGACATGTGGACATGTTTCTGCAGGTAGTTACATGTCAGTATGGTCACTTGATAATATAGATCTTGTTGATAACTATTGTTAATGATTTATCCAGGATTCATTCAGCTTTTTAAGAGTAAAATTCAACTTTCAAGTTACCTCAACTGACAATTTCCAGACTCTCAAAGTATTTAACATCACATCTAATTTGGTACTATAAATACCAGGAGACAACAAACAAATTTGACGAAGGGATCATTTCATTTCAAACGGTGAAAGACGTTTGGTTTCCACACAAAGCATTTAAAAGGAGTATATTCACATTCAAGCCTATTCCTAACATTGAAAACATAATGGTTAAAATTAAGCATTTTCCAAACTTTCCAAACTTTGTGTGTTTATATATTATGTCATTCATTCAACTGATCCCATGTGACTATGTGTCATGATTACTGAGCTTGTGTGTATCCTGGAACTGAGAAAAGAAACCATCTTACGAGCACGTTGACGGTGCAACTCATGCGGTTTTCTTTGTTCTCGTCGTGCATGATGGTCCTGTAGTCCAGCAACCTCTCCAGCAGGCGAACCACCAGAGTGACGAAGTTCTCCCCTGTCTTGGCGAGGTACTTGTGCTTCCTGCAGTGCTCCTGTAAACTGGTGTGTGTGGTTTGTGTGTAAGTGTGGTTGAAGAGTGGAGGAGGAGGAGGAGGAGGAGAAGCCAAGGGGAGAGAGGAAAACAAATAATGTGAAGCATGTATAAGAGGTTATTTGACAGTTTAAAATGTCAAACTTTTGCCACTAAGTATCGGGTAAAACATTGTTTCTTTGCCCATTAAAGCAGAGTTAGCATCCAATTGTGCAGAAAGCAAATATCACAGTGGTAAGCTGTGCTGAGATGTTGTGTGATCATCAGTCGACCGTGACTATTTTGAGAAGTGCTATGTTGCAATTAGCATTATCTAACTTGTGAGAGGCTCAGGCGTAATCCTGCCCATTAATCAGCACTTACATTTTCTGAAAGAGAACTTTGTACTGCTCGTCTCCGCGGCCCCCCTCCACCTCGTGATCCAGCTTGGTGATGATCTCGTTCTCAAACTGCAATTAGACCAAGCAGGCGTAAATAATCAGTGTAGCTAATTTTTCAATTCATTAACGCCATCTCCCAGTCTCACTCTCCCTGTCTCTGCATCAAGGCTCAGCTGAGGGGCTCTGTGCTTCGACTTTAATTGTCCCTCTCGTGCAGCCCAGCTGGTCGTGAGCTGGTATTTTCTGTTTATCATTAAAGCGTTTCTTTATCTGTATAAATGTGGTTAGAACACAGAACAAGGCTGCCTCCATGAGACACATCCCCTTTATTTTTGCTCTGTTGCTGCTGTAGCTTCTGACAGTGATACATGGGCCATTATTTCTCTGATAGTTGTACGTAGCAGCTGTATGAAAAGAAAAAAAAAACAGGTTTATTGCGCTGAAACAAACCAATTTTCACGGACTTCTTGATTTGCTTGTGTGTTGGCCGGGGACAAATACAGAACAGGCAAAGCCAAGTAAGAAAAGATAGAAACGCTGCTCTCTGTTAAGACAAGGATTTACAACACCCATGGAGAAAGAGAGACACCCAGTAAAGGGAATATTACTGGCTTACAGCATAAAAAAGGGGGTCAGGCCAATATTAAATTGATCACATTTCACTAAAGGAGAAAAATAAGAAAGTGACATTCACCTCCAATGAGCCCAATCCTGAGTGACACATTGACTTAATTAGCAGTGCTCCCTTCCCTTGAGAGAGGGATGTTGATTAAACTACCAGACAGCTGAGACGTTTTGGAAGCTATTGTGCAGCTTTACAATTTGATACAAGTACAATAAGCATCACATATTTTGGGAGCCCACATAAACATCACAAAGCTGAAAACTGCCCGAGACATCATATGGCAGAACAGCTGTAGCCAAACGGATTTCCTCATGCAGAAAGGTTTCATTTTGCACCGTAACAAGGCATAACATTAAGTTCCACTCACTGTGGCCGTTTATAATCACAGCACAACAAAATCATACTGAATTACAAGTAAGCGTGTGGCTATGAAACTTTTTCTCAGACGGACTATCCCTCTGCACTGTTTATTCCTCCTCAGATTCCCACACCAACACTTTTTTCATACAATCCTGCAGACAACGCACCCTCTGGAAGCTGTACGTGAAGTGGAACTCGCACTGCATCATGTCGAAGAAGATAGCGATGGTGGCCTTTCGCAACTCGATCTCAGGGACTAGCGTCATCTCCAGGATAGGACCCACCATCTCTGGAATGAATTTTATCTTGTTGGGCCCTTGTAGGGAAAAAAGCACATATAAATGCACAGTATACTACACAACTCATTTGCACTTGACTTCAATTGGGACAAAACAAATACAACATGTGATCCTAACAGGGCATGACTACTTCTTAATGTGCTGCAGATTTGAAAGTAGCTGTTGCAAACATAAAATAAATCTGGCTCCTCCATGTTTATAAAGTCTCCCCTCATCAGAGTCTTCCATGACAGTCACGCGGTAAATAACTTCAAACTAAACACCTCAGGTAAAAAATAACAACGGGCTTATTAAAAACCCAGTGAATGAGCCAATCTAATCTGGTGGAAAGCTCTAATTAAAGGGATCAGATGGTCTAGATTACAATGAGAAGACTTTAAGGGAGGCGCAGGTGGTCAAATCTAAGACCCCAGTGGCCGTACTTCAGTCTCATTCCATTGAGACTTGACTGTTGTCTTCACACAACATAAAGCTAATTAACACATACTTGTCTATATTTAGCTGCTGCTGCTTTGCTGGTTTGACTTGTAATGAGTTCTTAGCTGGCAGATAATCATAAACAGACATTGAGACAAAAACAAAACTTTAACGCGTGTCAATTGCTGTCGTTCTACTGTAGAGTTTGTATGATTGATCTAGAAATGATTAAAAAAAAGTGAAAGTGAACAATACTGACAACAAGGAGTTGATTAAATTACCTAGATTGTACCACATATCCCTGATTTCAAAGCCAATTTGCCTTCTCATGTCCTGGTACCTGAAACACAAAAAAGATTAAATGTTACACAAGTGAATGTCAAGTCATGGCAGAGAAGGTAAAATGACTTGGGGCTCAATTGATTTAGAAAAAGGCTCATGAGTAAACTCGATGAATGCCAAATGCAAATTAGTGTTTGCTGTCAATTTGAACTGCCTAATGCAACGTAACATACTGTATGTATGAATGGCTGTGTCAGGATTCTGCTGTGCAACAGCTGCCAAAGTCATTGTCAATATTGTTGCTTATAATAAGAAGATTTCAGTCAAAGCAAGAGACAGAATTAGAATGAAAAGCGAAATAAAGATGGAATATGGATGCTGAAAAACAGGCTGCTTCCAGACACCTGAAAAACAGTGCAGTGCAAGAAAGTGAGATGTAGCAAACCAAGTGCCAGTGGCTATTTTAAATCAGGCATGATTTCTTTTATTCCAGACATCACAGAGCTGAAAGTATATTTCATAGCCTCTCTAGGTGCTTCTTTGCTCTGATGGAGGTCCATAAGTGCAGTGACCAAGCTAAAGACAATATGCAAGATGTGCGTTTCCAGTTGTCTTCCTTAGAGCTAAATAAATGGTGGAAAGCAGTTCCTTGAGTCTCTCTATATGCCTGAATGACACTCATTACACAAGAATATATTAAGAGAGTTCATACCGATCAACAGACTTGACCCTGACCATGGTCGGGTAGAGGTTTCTGTGACGATCTTTGGAAGACATATGCACACTAATGAGTAATTTTCACTCGTGCAAGTATTGACCAGAAAGTCTACTAGTTCTTTGAGGTTGTCTTGGTGTGTCGAGGGCCCATTTATAAAACAAGGATTTTCAAGAGAAGCTGGAATGATTGCTCACATCCTGACTTTTTGTCCAGCTTTCGCGAATGAGGGCTTATAAACTGATCAGCTCTGCCATGTCTAGGTCATGATTCAATCTCCACGGCAACTTGGAGCCAATCCCCCTGCCTGCCACACAGGCCCAGGTCAGAGAAAGGACAAATAGTCAAGTGGAAAGGGTGGAAAGACAGACAATGAATGATGGAGAGACAAACGGGAGTGGAAACAGTGGGCAGAGAGGCAGAAAGTGAGACCAGCTCTGTGAAACCGATCACATGAAACAAAAATAATGGATTTAGTTATTTGAAGAACGGTTGGACATTTGATAAGAAAAGAGAGTAAGTTCAAGCCTGAAATTGTTTTAAGATCAAGAATATACAGCAAACGAGGACACAATGAAGATTGGAGTCTTGAGAGAGCTATTTCTGACCATTTTTACCCTATTTCCACTGGACTGATACAGCACGCTTTAGCCGCACTATCGCAGGCTCACCGTGGAGAATAACTGCACTGAACTGCAATATTGACGTTCTGTTTTGAAGCCGAGCCAAAGCGTCACAGTCTCTGCCTTCAACCAAGCCTTGTGGTTGTGTGGCTGACAGCTAAAACAGAGAAAGAAGTTGCGCGCAAAGTCGATGGATAAAACTACCGTGCCGTGTCACCCACTGTTCTACGACCCACTGTTTAAGCATTAATCTAGTTAAACATGTCAAACAGTGCCTGGCATAAAATGACAGATCACCTGAGACTGCTGGGTCATTTAGAAAAACATTATTTATTGGATTGAAACTACCTCACAACCTTGCACAAAAGCTAGCTGAGCTGGTTACAGATTCAATTTGAACGGCCTCTTTTTAATGTGATTCAAGAGTATTTGAATTTTGATAATGAACTGTAGCAAGTGTGTGTGTCATTGTACAGATGTACTGCTGATTAAAGAAAGTGGTGTGAGTGTTAGTTCATTTATAAATCAAATATCTGAAACCACTTTGAGAGTTAGACGTGGTGTCAGAATCAATAACGGTTTCCTTCCTGCAGTCTCATGCCTTCTCCAGCTGGTGGCGCTGCAGGTGACTGCATTGTTTGCCGAGGCCAAGAAGAAGGCCTGTCTGACATCAGGACGATCACACTGAGTGACTGATGGAGGCACAGTGGCACTGTCTCCTCTTTGTAGCACACTGATGGCATGACACCTTGGCATGACATTGTAGAGAAAGTACAAATCTGAGAGTTTGAGGTCTGAGCGTGACACCTGTCCTGACCTCTAATTAATATCCATTCAGGGCCTCTTTCACACATTGTGACATTTCAGAGCACCCCGGAGCCCTGATGGAATTCTCAAACCCAATTGATTGTTTTGCCAATATTGTACAAAGACACACTAATGTGTTTTGACAGAGAGCAGAGGAGCATTAAAAGAATCCTTAACAAAGAAGCTGCACCACGTCTCTGCAGGTTGGCCAGGTTAAAACACTTCACCATATTTATCTGTCAAAGGGAGGAGTGTTGCAAAGCCCAAGGATTTATCTTTAAGCAGAGTATTGGCAAGATGATAAAATATTAAAAGATGACCGTCTCTATAAATTACCGTAGAGCTGCATGCAAAAAAAGACAAACGGTAATGAATTATGTATTACATCTTTGACTCTCGCACTTTAAAGTGCAGCGTGCCTGTTTTTAATCATTTGTTCATGTGCTTATAGCATGTATATGTGCCAGTGGAGTAATATGGGTTTGTGTGACTTCTCAGGAGGCATCATGTCCTCATCTGAGCCGAGACAGATGCAGAGTGCTATTCTGTCACACTGGCAGCCGGGCAGACAGCTATGACTGTCGGCTGTCAGGACCTACAACACATACCTGTCAGCTACGGGGCGGCAAGCTTGGAGAGGTTAACTAAGAATAACATGTCTACAGCGGGACAGTGGTGAGCAGTGAGTGGAGTCTGTGAGCAAGCTTGTGCTGTGTAATGCAACTGGGTCAGGGAACGAAGATCAAGATTGAGAGGAGAACGGAGGAAATGGATGTAGAGGCATGAGGTGATGGAAACAGCAGAGGTGGAGGGCAAAATACAGAGAGAGTGGCAGATACAGCAAGAGAGAAACCAAACAAACAAGCAAATGACAGACAGTGGCCTGTAAGAACAGATGAGATGTGATCACAGCCTGAAGCACTGTGAGAGATTGACAAAACCTGACAATACGACACTCCTCCTCCTCATCACTCATATAATGACAATGACGTTGCTGCATGCTCATTTATCCAGCTCTCTACGTGTTCGATCTCATGTCTGTCAGTTATGATAACACTGTGTTAATAAACACAGCAACATGGCTACACACTAGCCTATAACAACATAAAAGTAAGTAAGTATTCTATGAATAAATCCTCTTCTTCTTATTATTATTATGTGTGATGCAAGAGATGTTTTCTCTGATTTCACACCTCTGTTCTCTGCTCCCGAGCAAGGCACAATTATTGGTACTGCAGACAGAACTGACAGTCCATGCGCCAGCACACAGGGAAACGGGATGCAGAGAGGAAGAGGTAAAGAAAGAGAAGGTGAGTGGTAGGTGGAGGGAGACAGGGAGACAGACACAAAGACAGAGAAGGAGTGGGCAGGCAGTAATACACAGAGTGGGTGAAAGAAAAATTGACAAACCCTGTATAATATCCCCTTAGTTGTATTCAAATGACACATTTAACAACATCAAATAAACAGTGTGGAAATGGCAAGAAAGAGCTTGGGACCTATTCTGAGCTTCCACCAGAAATGGCAGTTCTTGTGTGAGAATCAAAAAGCTGATTCTCTCTGGGAAGGCTGACAAGTCGAGGAAGGCAGGGTGGGGGTAGCTGGGAACATCTTGTTTACTGTGTTCGGCTGTTTGTGTGGGAGTTTATCAGGGCCGATAATAAAGCACTGACCAACGAGGAGTCTTGCTGTCAAGCGCGGGCCAATGTGTTTGCTTTAGTGACAAAAGCTCCTCCAAATGAAGACGAGAGCCAATATGCGCCTCGTCTGCCCAGAAAGCATTTACACGTTTGGCTGCATTACCAGACTCTATAAGAAATACTAATGTAGACAAATAGCTTTTTGTAGATATAGGCACCGGAGGAACGGGAAACGAAACCGCTCTCCGAACTTAAAGCTAAAAGGAGGGTTAACCTTACAGCGGATTTTCAGAAGCAACAAATAAACTTCAGACATTTACAAGCTGTTCGGCATGATATCAAAAAAATCCCTCGTTTACCTGCTGAGGAAATAAGAGGGGGAAAAAAGCATAGAGGAGATACTTTGTGGAGAAACCTAAGACATGTATATTAATTCCAAGAGAGGACTCCTAACTTTGTCTAGGATTTGAGTACAAGGTGTGGTCTCCATAACCCCTGGAGTTTCTATGAGGCTGTTCTGCTTTGTTCGGAAAAGGCGAACAACCAGTGCAGCTTCTACTGGAGCCAAGGGCCATTGGGTATCCCTGTGAGCCTGTGTGATGAATTACAAAAAACCTGCTCATTATGGGGAGGGAGCCTGGGCTGCATTGGTGTGCAACGAGGACGTGTTGCGGAGTGAGAGGGCGCTTGTACTCACTTTTGGAAGATCTTGGCTCTTTTGTCGCTTGAGAAGTTCTCCAGCTGCAATGACTCCTGGGTGAGGAAGGCCACAGCCAGGTGGAAGTAGTTGTTCCACAGCTGCACCGTACAAAGACAGAGGGACAGATGGAGAGGGTGGTGTTAATTAGAATAAAAAGAACATTTAAAAAGAAAAGAATTGTTTTACAATAACATTAAATCGAAAGGTTAGGATGAGGTGGGTATACATGTGTGTGTTGGGAAGCTGTCCCAGTGGAGAGAGAGGTTGGTAAATTAGGCCACTGGCCTCCAGAGCGTACTGTCAATCAGACAATGACAGCAGCTAAAAGGAGTGCTACTGTAGCCACCATGTTTCACTGCATGTGTAGGATTTAAGTCTCTTCATGATGAGTTTTCAAAGCATGTAAAGTGTATACTTGAATAAGAATACTCATAAGCCCAAATACATGGCTGTTTGAGCTACAACTGTAAAACACTTTTCATTATTTTCATATTAAACACTATTCATGCACCACAAAGAGAGCTCCAAGTGCTATAAGTCACATTAAAGCACTGTTAGAATAATCAATCCATAAATGCTTTAAAAGCTCAGAGATCTTTAGTTGTTGACAACATTACCATTGTTCAATATGTCAGACATTTACAAAGCAGGCAGAAAAGGTTGCACTATTTTATGGGGGCAGGTTCAAATATTCTGAAATCAAATTGCCGGCCATTAAACAGTAATTGATGTTCCCTCTACTCAATTGTGTCTACTGTCTACTGCCTTCATCTTTTCTATGGAGAAGGTCCAACAATGCTGCACATTAAAAACATCCCCAGTGTGAAACTGCAGACTTAAAAAATACCATCCAAATCTTTTCTGCTGTAAATAACACTTAAAATCACAATCCAATATTGCCTTGACTAAAAGAACATTGTCTTTGAAATGGTGGGGTGGCTGGCATCAAGGTTATTTGAAAAAATTAAAATAAAAACAAAACAACAGCAACAAAAAAGGCATTCAACAGTTCAGCTCTTACCTGTAGTTCAAAGTTAGTTTGATCCAGAAATTTCTTGTTCAACACTGCTGCATACTGATTAATGGCCCGTAGGAACACTCTGGAAAGATAAGAGGAACGTGTTAGGATCTAGTCTTCTTACTGATGTAATACATTTTCCCCTCACCTTCAAGTAAATGTAATTACATTCTATAGTTTCTAATTGCATTAGGCTTAATTGTCTTTATCAGAAAACTGTGTGCATAACTCACTGAAACCACTTTGCTTGTTGATCACTTAGCCCACCGATATTCATATTCACACCAATGTACACAACACTTACAACAAAATGACATGTAACAACCTGCAGAGGAAATCCTCACATGTGCCACGTTTGAAAAAAAAATTAAGTTACAGTACAAATAGTTGTATATTGGATTTTAATGCATTGCCGTCACATTGTAAAAGGCAATAACACATTTAAGAAATATATATTTACTCACATTTACACCACTGAATGGATCAAATATACACAGTATACCACCTCTAGGACACTAGTGCTGGCTGAAGAGTATGATGTTCCGGTTATGTTTTTTTATTTTTATTTTATATTGTAACCAATAAAAGAGAAGAGACGCTTTGCACCATTTTTAGCTGCCAGCTAATTTCCATCTGCTGTCCCCAGGCAGGTAAACACAAACACTCCATATTCTTGTTTCAAACATATACTTGAATGCATACACTATGTTTATTTTAGTTACAAAAGCAATTAAGTCCACTTAATTGACAATGAAAATTATATTAAAAACAAAGCAAAGCAAACAGTCAAATTCACTTTGAAAGAACTAAATGCACATTTTATTCTCACATTCATGCATTCTTTCTTTCATTGAGTTTTTGCTGTTGAAGGTAAGTCTGGTTTATCATGAATCTTTTCATGGTTCCAGTTGCTGCAGGGCACATCATCTATGTTGACTACATATATATATTATTTCAGTGTGGAACACTGTGCTCTGAACACAAATACACAAACAAAGGGAACTGTTCTTAGGTATTGCTGGGGCCAGGCAACAAAATCCACTTGGTTACGGTGTTTGGAAGATTATGGTTATGGTGAAAATTCTGGTTTTTGATGTTAAAGGTCAAGCACACTGCACACCCATCCACAGAATCTAAGCATTTATATTGTGCACTTTAAAATGGACCCATTATGAACTCATTAGTTGGAATACTAAGGTGAAAGTTTTAAAGCTGCAGCCAGACGAGACAAAAAAACATTAGTGATTTATACTAAATATCTTTGACCATGTGAAAAGATATGCGCTTCCTGCAGAGGTGAAACACAGGTTGAATCTTTCTCTTCCACAGACTGAAGTACACAAAGTCTGGAGGCACTCAGGAAAAAAGATGTGATGGGTAGACCTTAATGAGAACACTGTCTGATGGGTTAATCCACTCTGATGTTGCAAAATTAAATGTTAATAACTTAAGTGGCATGAAGCTTTTAGTGGTGAATTATGATTGCTACTTACAGAGTCAGAGGCCCATCCGCTATTTAACTTCATTCCCTGGCGGAACCAGCCATACAACAATGTGTGTACTAATCTCCAAGAATTACCCACAGAGGGGGGAAAAAAGCCCTTATCATGAGTGTCGGAGAAAAAATGTCTAGCACAACATATTCAGTAACCTGGCTTGCTTTCTTTATTTTACATCCAAGGTTCTTGCGGTTTCTCAGTCTTAGTCCCTGCTTTACTTGCTGTGAGTATTTTCCACACAACTACAAATCATCAAACTACAACAAATGATTGTCCAAGGCAGCATATGAAGATACGTCACAATGTGCGATAAACAAATGGCAAGGTGGAACAAGGACAACTGTTATGCCACTTAAGTGGATTGCATCAGGTTTCATGAGCAGGAAATAAAGCGGCATGAAGATGTAACGCTCATGTAACTGACACTGACAGGTGAGTGGACATCTGCTGCACAGGCAGCTCCAAGAGAGCCTTCTGCCTTTGTAATGGCATAAGCTAAACCATTACTCAAACTGGGTCTCGCTGTGGGAATCAGCAATTCCTCACACATCAACTTGGAGTCTCCTACTTTATGTTTCAGCTGCGTGGCAATAAGGGTGCTACCAGGGCTGGGGTTTCCCTCACCGCCCTGTCTAACTGACCTTGAACAGGAATAACTATCACTGTTGAGACGGCAATGCAGTGGGATCTGTGGTGTTTTAAAGCTATATAATATTCATGTCCCACATTCATCTCCATTGCTGACTAAATGCTATCTCGGGCCGATGTGTGTTACATATTAAGAGTCACCTTAATCATTATCTGGAAAGGTTAACTGTCATTTAACACCTTTGGATAAGCCATTAGAAGTTCATTTCTCTGGCTCTCTGGCCTCAGAGTGGGAGAACCCCCTCCTATTTCCTAAGAACTCAGACAGCCTATTACCACCATCCTGTCTGCACGAGCACAGGCTACCCCCCAGCACACCTCACTCAATTTTCTGCAGCTGTGAACATGTCAATATAGTTGACACGCTTAACACTGGACTAATGCTAAAATGTGTTTCCAGCCACTGCACCTGTGGGCTGAGAAATATTACTGCTCAATATCTGGGACTCATTATTTTCAGTTTTTAATTAAAAATAAAAAATAAACAGACAGCCTCTGCTAAGAGACCACAGAGCATAAGTGGCTTTTATTTACCGTATATATGGTGCAAGAAATGTATTGTGCATTGTCCTTGTAAAAAAATATTTAGAAAAATCAACAATGCATAAATTAATTTTATATTTTATATTGCATTGAAAATAATGTATTGATTAGAGCCTCCTGGCAACAACACACAACTTTAAGGTGCATCGAGACAGAAAAATCTAAACCAATCTTTTCCTTTTTAAAAAAGGTGTTTTCTAGTGAAAAATCTATGAAAAATAAAAAGGTTGGGCCTCATTTATATGATGTACCCAACTGGACAACCACAGGCAAATCGACTGACCTACAAAACCTTAATGCATTAAAATGTTTAACAGCTAAATTCAAGTGCAGTACATTGACAGAATTTAGCTTATAGGTGATGTGTGTGATGGGTCAAACTAAACTCATCATTTCTAATCACCAATAGTTGTAAGTCCTACAGACATTACCAAGGTGGGACACAGCTCCCACTACTGGGTCACAGAGTGAGGAAAGGATGAAGATCAATACTTCACAGCTTCAGACTAAATATAAACTTAACAGGCAAAATGAAGCTGTAATCAACCATTTCTGCTGTGTCATTCCAGCAGCCGCACTCCTTCACCGTTCCATAACAAATGGTTGATGATTCTTCTGAGATCTCTGAAACACAACACTGCATCTGTACACTCGTGTTGCAGTTCACACGATAATGTAAACTCCATTACCTAAAAGCCCATTTGAAGTCAGCAGTCTGCCTGAGCTCAGACATATAATGGGCTTTAACGAACAGACAGGACAGTTCCTCTGTGAGCACATCCTGCCATTAATTAAAGTGAAAAACTTAATGAGGCGGATGAAAATAGAATATACTCTCGCTCACAGTGCGCCCTGACTAAGACACTCTAAAAAGGCTATTTCAAACAAGATTAAAGGCATTCAGAGCTAATTTTTGGAACTTTAGAATATATATTTTTTAATCTGGGCTCAAAAATATGAAATTTTAAAATTGTGGTCCTTAAATAAATGTAATATCCTAACAAAGGCTCTACTCTGTCTATATTTGAGTAAGTCCAAGAGAAATTTTTCATAAAAAGACTTAATTACTGTACAGCCTATAATTGATCGCCATAGTGATTTCAGGGAATATTCTCGGCAGAGACACCGCAATATGAGCGTGAAATGAGACGTAGTGAACATTAACTGGATATTATACAGTCTGTGGTGCCACTGCTCTTTTAAGCTTGCATTATTAACAAAGCCAAATGCCACGGGGAAGATGCTCGGCTGCCTTGCAACATCTGTGACGGCCGGTCCTTGTGCAGCAGAGGGAAAATAAGATCAGATGCAGAGGGAGAGACATGACAAACCCGTTCTTTATATCTTTATTACAACTACAAGCCAAATGTTAATGACTGGGAAATTTAAGCTGCTACTATAAATGTAATCATAGACTCATCCAACGGATTTAGTGTTTGCTAAATCAAGCATTTCTGGTCGACACCCTAGAAATGTGTAATTCCTTAAAAACAGCCTGCCTTCCTGCTGCTTTGTTTCTTCATCTAAAGTTTAGCAAGAGAATCAATCAACTCTAATCTCTAATCAACTGCAGAAAACACGAGGTTCCCTATTTTCTACCTATTTTTTAGGTAGACAGAAACATAACTTCCTTTAACTTGTTAATTAGGCAGCGCACGAGCAAGATAGCACCTCCTACACATTAGAGTCATTCTGATACAGTATACATATGGCATCATCATGATAAATATGCTCCATCAAACTGTCAGTGTCAGAAAAATCACCCCATTACTGTTGACTGATGGATGTGCAGTGCATTTACATCTCAGCACAAACAAGAGGACTTGCTTTTCTTACCTTTTTTATTTGTTTTTAAATTTATTTTCAAATCAGCTAACTTCCTGAAGCTGGGGTACACAGACTTGAGCTGTGTTGGATGATC
The DNA here is from genome assembly GCA_036024295.1 of Nannoperca obscura. NCBI lineage: Eukaryota > Metazoa > Chordata > Actinopteri > Centrarchiformes > Percichthyidae > Nannoperca > Nannoperca obscura. Next base: position 25,581 of record JAVQJL010015114.1, read on the forward strand.
TGAACCACAGACACCTAGCATATATGCTAATGAAAAATTATCAGCAGCTCAACTTGCTAATTGAGTTCAGAGAGCATCCCTGATAATGATCATAATCTATTTGCATACTTTTGCTGAATAGCTAGCTTATGTGCCTGTGCCCAGAGATAAGGCAAGGTCAAAAACATTCATTATCAGACCAGTTTATTAAATTAGATTACCTTTATTTCAGATACCTGATATTATTATTATTATAATATTAGATCAATTTACCTGTCAACATATTTTATTTCAAATTATCACAGCAGTGTGACAACGTTCCTCTAGTGCATCTTAAATGCAGTGCATCTGACTCTTGTTAAAGTTGATCATGGCCTTTTTTATATAAACTAGGCTGGAAGAATTTATACGAAGCAGAACACCCCAGGGAAGCTCTAATGACTCAAAAATATCACAGGGGTGAGTCAAAGGACTGCTCTCATCTGTCAGACCTTTCCATTTACACAGAGGGAAAAAAACTACTCACTTCACTTTAACATTCAAACCACTTAGCAATAAAGAGCTCTTGACGCTAGCTGGGATGATGATGCCCAAATAAAATCTTTGCACCAAATACAAAATGAATCTGAATGAATATATTTTTTATTATATAAATAATGGCGGAGTGTTGTGGTGGACAACAAACATTAACTGCACGTGCGTGTTTGACAATGCCAAACAATAGCAAACTTAATGCTAGATAGAGCATTGATGCTTGATACAGATAATCCAATATGCTGATGTTTAGCAGGTATACATTTGACCATGTTATCTTAGTTTTGTGTGTTAGCATGCCAACATTTGTTAATTAGCACTAAACACAAATGAAAATGAGAATGTTGGTAGTTTGGCAGGTCTTTGGTCATAAATCAAAGCATAAGACTTGATGGTTGCACCAGTCTATCAACAGTAGTAGATGTTGAGATTTTTTTACGGGATAGGTAAAAACATCTGATATTGATCTGCTGGCGACACTAGAAGAAAGGTCAGGGGCTTCCTTCTCTGGGGACAAAGAGTATCTTTGCAAAATTGTATCCAGTTGTTGTTAGAGATATTACTGTCTGAACCAGAGTGGTGGACTGGCTGACATTGCCATCTCTAGAGCAATGCAGCTAGCATGGCTAAACAATAAATATTAATAAATAAAAGTAAATGTTAAAAGTTGATTGCCTCAGTAACTTCCTTTAAACTACTGATGATACAGTCCATGATTAAAAAGGAGAGCTCTACAGGAATGTATTAGTAGAAGTATAGGGATATTTCTGGGACGTTACAGAACCAGAAGACCCTCAGACGACTTATGCTGCATTTATCTGAAGAAACCTTAACTGATGATAGAGGCCAAGTAACAAATTGCCAGCTGTGTGTCTTTTTGAGTGGGCACACATATAATGTGTCAGTGAGGCTGTATAAAATGACAGTGGAAACAATATGATTTCTGACTGACCCCACAAGCCAATGAGGGCCTGTCTGCCACGTGAATACTGTGAAGAAAAGCTACAGTCCCTTTCACTTGCTAGCACCGGGCACTGTGATGCCAGTGTCAGAGCTGAAGAGCGTTAGCTTCCGCCAGCCTATAAACACAGAGATCGGAGATGTAACAATGACAGCTAAGGCTGCATTTCATCCGGGGAAGAGTTTGTGAATAGGTGAACGGATTACTAATGAGGCAACACAGGCTGATTTACACAGAACTCCAAATATTAGTGAGTAGGAAAACTCCCACTTTCTGCACAGGAGTCAGAGTGTCGGTAAAGTTCATGTTGAGCAATGGATGATATAATGAGGCCTATTCAAAGTTATCAGATGAATCACGAAGCAATTAAAATGGATTCTAACAGTCTAAACTTTTAACATTTTGTAGTTTTTTCTACAGTTTCTTTTAAATACAAATGATATGCTTGTAGAAAACTGAGTGATGAATAAAAGCATATGGGCTTTTTGCTCACAAAAAAGAAAAGGTTCACACTTTCTCCAACATCTCCGTCTTTTAGACATACCCATAGAGTTTAGTGTGGGTAATTTCCCTTACAATTCATAACCTCGACAGCAGCTACAAGCACTGTATTAAAGATGATTATATGGGGCCCTGGCATATTAGCAGACTGACATTCATGCCATGGATGCCCTTTTAGTCAATGTGCATCAATGCTGGTTTGAATGCCAAACTAAATACACATCAGATATGCAGTCATGAAATGTGACCATTTGATTTGACAGGATGTTGATCTAAAGACAAAAGTAATTGGGTTATCAAAGTGAAAGAAGCATTCACAGCGAGTACAGCAAACATGTCAGTTATGTTCAGAGAGGAAAGACAGTATATTCACTGGGTCTCCAATGAAGTGTCAGCTTTAGTGTATAGTAAGTGATCCATATATCCCCGACAGAAAGATTATTATTTCACTTGCCTGCCAGTACGAGAAAATAAAAGGACAGGGTCATCTACAAAACAGAGGTAAGAAAAAAGTACTGTACAAATTTAAGGTACTTAAATTCCATTACATGCTCTTTTTTTCTTCTACTTCTCTGCTTTTGTAGGAAAATATTTTATTTTTTACTCCACTACAGTGATTTGATAGCTATAACTACTAGCTACTTTGAAGATTAAGAATTTACTGTGCATACAAAACACATGATCATCTTATAAATTGTGATGTGCTGCTCTGCCTTGACAACAGACAAAAAATTGTATTTAGTAAAATAAGAACTTTGATTTCAGCACAAATTGCTGTTGTATGTAAATAAGTGCTTTTAATGTTGTATTAAGAGAATTTTTACGCTGTAGTATCGCTACGTTTACATAAGAAAAAGATCTGAAGGGCTCCAATGTAGCAGGTCCAGCTGACAGATAGTTTTCGTACACAGTAAGCCACCCTGCTGCTTCTTGATAATGACTTTGATAAAATCGTGTTGGGAGAAATCACATTGGATGTTATCGCTCTTTAGGGGGCATTATTTAAAGGTCAACTGACTGGGTACAATCACAGCCACTCAATAAATGGAAAATATTACTTGCCTGGGCAAAAGATTATCGTCACGCAGATACACACATTGTGACAGACATTAACACAAACTCCAAGTAGTACACTCTGAGCAGTCTGTGAAGGTGGTGTGTTTGGCATTTACACCAGAGCTCTTTGAGTATGTTCGGAGATGGAAGATTAACTTGAAGCTTCTAACCTACACTGGCATGCTGGCAAACAAACACCCACACATCTAGTAGCAGCTGGTGATGCAGTTCAGTATGAAGCACTATGTCACAAAGCATGTTTCATGACTCTCCTATGGTTTCTCTGTAAAGCTGTGTCTTGATCTCATTATTGCCGAATTAGCAATCAGAGTTCCAACATGCAGACTCAAACCACACACAAGAGAGCGAGTAGTCTGACAGCACATTATCAAAGCAGCATAGTAGGAGAGCCATGTAAAGGTCAGGGCTTTCTTTCTTTAATACCAAAAAGCTTAGGCTTGAGAAGCACTGGTAGTGTGCACAGATCATTTGGGAGGCTACTTGTCAAAGATTTATGTAGCTACATGTAGTATTTCCACCAAGCCAAACCTAATACAGTCTGATACAAAAGGTCCTGTGATGAATCCAATCTTCAAGAAGGTTATTATGTGCAGTTCTTGTTGAAACCATTTTAGAGAGGTGTTGGTGCAACTTGTGTCATTTTAGAAGCTGCAGTTTGTGGTGCTGTTGACATGTACAGAGTTATAAAGAGGCGTTTCTACTATTTCATTCATGAAGGTTATTTATTGCAGGACTGTTGTTTAAACTGCATTTGTTCTAGCTAGGTTTTAAACTGGCAACTGAGTGTATAGAACACTACTTCCTAAAATGGCTTTATAAGTAAATGTGAATATTTATTCTTTCAGATTTCATCCAGTTCTTAGCATCTGATGAATGGGAAAGTAGTCAGGTGTTATATCATATCTCCAAAAGGTCAACTTGTCAGAAATGTATATTTCTGAAAAGTGATTTATATATAAAACACTTATTCTTGGGAAATGCTGCCTTGTTGAAGTTACCTAAAGGAGGCTGAAAGGATTTCAAGAATATTGCAATTTTATGAGACCCACAGGTCCATGCCACATAGTATGTCAAATCAGCTACCCATGAGCCTACTGGCACAGTTTTTTTTTGTTATTATCTTGGTGGGTGGTGGGTTGTATGGTGGCAAACAGGATCACAACATCATTGGCAGTCTTTTCACTCTCTCCGAGTCCTCCTTCCTTCCAGACCTGCCCCTCCAGGTCCTGGATTAGTCATGGAGAGAACTCCAAACGGCAGCTATCCAGCTTCAGAAACCCTCTCCTAATGAGTCTGTGAGGGACTGATGGCATGGGTTATCGAGTTAAAGAGCTGCCTCTTCAGCTCATCAGGGCTTTCATCTTTTTATCTGGCTCACTGGGCTCCGAGAACTCCCCATTCATCTCTCAATCTACTGTTCTTACACATAATTAGCAGATCTGCAGGAAACTTTTGGCGTCATTTGGGGAAATGAACTGATTATGAGGTCATCTGATGTTATCTCACATCTAATATATTAAAAGTTTGATTAAGTGTCCTAGTAAGCCTTGATGTATGTATGTATTTATGTATTCAGTTGCATGTCAAACAAAGACGAAATAATACAATGACTGCAAGAAAACAGCTGTTCGGTTTATCTCCCTTTGTTGTTTGGATAACATTGGATCTTTAAAATGTGTATTAATTTAGCAATGAGTATTAAACAATATTTTACTTGATCTGTTAACTGTCTTGATTTTAGAATGCAATCTGAGTGGTTAAAGTGTTAAAAAACGACTCAACACTTTATCAATTTCTTAAATATCACTAATTACAGTCGATGATCTAACATCAACTTTACTCAATCTGTTAATTAAATCTTTTTGGTTGATGCAACACCCACAGCTGTTCAAATGCTTCACCTTACAACTGGAAGAAAAAAAAAAAACATGTTGCCAATGAACATCGTTCAGATTGATGATGATGACTGCACTTCAGCACATCTTGGGCTATAAGGTTCAAGATCTCTGAAAATGTACCAAGCAAATCAGTAAGGGAGCACATTTAGCTGACTGTACAAAGCAGCCAGCAGCTGTTATCTGCTAAAGAATGTGATGCAAGGTCCGTCATCTCTGGGACAAAAACTGACAACAGTGCTTGAGCAAATGCACTCAAGGTAACAGAAATCAAGGTTTACCTATAGGGCAATGGTACCTCTACAAAAAGCAAGAATAAATTCACATCAAGTGTTATATATATGACCCAACTCTTTGTGTTAGTGGACATTATAAAGTTCTCTGACTTTAGTGAACACGTGTTATTTTGGAGAACAAGTATGGTTCCATCTCTACTGCCAATTAGCTGTCAGTATTAAGCCATGGCCAGTTGGCATGAGGGAATGGCAGTCAGTGGCTCCCCATCCTGATGCTGCCGTCCCCGGGGCAATTAGAGCCCATAAATCAGTTTACAACCTGAAGGAAGTAAGAGGCGATGGGTGGAGAAGAAGGAGTGGGAGGAAACGACTTGTGCTGCTACTGCTGATGCCCATCTCATTAGTGGTGCTATCATAATGTGGGGACATGAAAGAACCGTCTGCTAGTGCCGTGGGTGGATATCTGTGTGCTGAAAGTGGCATGTGAGGATTGCCCAGAAACAAGACACTGTAAGGAAGGACTGAGGGATATTCAAATATGCTTCACGAGGCCTCCAAATGTACTTGTACTACTGTAAAGTTCTAAAATGTGTCAACTGAGTTTTGACGTTGCAATAAACAAATGATTGCTTCACAGCACTTGACATAAACAGCAACAAGATATTATTTTAAAAGTCTACAGACCAATATTTTCATATTAACACTGGATCAAATGACTATGTCGCTTGGATGGTGAACATACAGAGAAATATCACCCAACTCTTCAGTTACCCTTAGCTGTGGAGCTTTTTAACATCTTTTAGCCATTTGTACTGGATTTATGGCAGATTTATAGAATGGTTCAGTCTCATCACTCTCATTAATCCTTTTACCAGCAGCACCCAGCTTTATTCAGCAAACAAGCTCTGGAAAAACCTATTGTATACTACCTGCCCAGCAATAATGGACAGACAGACCAAGTTAACAACTAGCTGGTGACTACAGACATTTTTCTAAGGAGTTGGGGGAGACCAAAACAGGGATAAAAGGAGAGTAAATATTTGACTTCTATTGGATTCTAATGTTGCTCCATGTCTACTGGAAGTTAATCGCAACATCCAATAACAGCCATGTCAGCCAAAGCAATTTTGTAAAGGGATAATACGTCAGAGGTATGTAGTTTCTGTAGTAGATATTCAGTTATTAAGTTCAAAAACTGAAATTAACACAGCTATAAAAATAAAAATGAACATTAGGATGCAGTGGTGGTCCTGGTTTAATGCTACAGCTTCTAGGACGGGACTTTTAAGTTTGCAGACTTAAAAGTTTGCCCTTTATTTGGTGAGTCTAAAGTGCTCTGGTAATCAAAGAGTGTGCAGCAACAGAGCATGACGTGTATGCTCTGACTGTTAATGCAAAACATTTATAGCTCTCTCATGGGATGAATGGATGTGTCACCTTGGGTTCTCACTGTGGGGAGCAGGAAACAACTGAGGAAACACACGTTGATGGATGGCGACAAATGGAAGAGTTTTGCTAATTTGTTGCAATGCCGACACCCGCTGTATTCAAACAGGCTCAAATATAAAGACTGTGAAATGAGTTTGACAGACTTATTTTTCATTGAGTTGAACAATTATTTAACACAAGCCAAGTGGCTCAGTGCATGACTAGAATGGAGAATTAATCTAACGGCTGTCACCAACAAGTGGAAGTGAACAAATGGTTAAACTAGGGGAAGATTCTGCTGACGCATGGAAAATGACACACTGGCCTCTAGTCTGTGAGTCAAAAATAAAACATTTCATCTGAGAATGAACATCTGGGAGCACAGTGATGCTAGTCACATCCCTAAAGCTGCTCCAGAAAGTACAGGACCACAGTGGGAATGGATGGTTTGAACAAGCTTGTTAGTCCAGTGCAGGTACGTAGGAGCATGTGTTATGTGATGTTACGGATGTGTTGTGTGTGTGTGTGTGTGTGTGTGTGTGTGTGTGGCCTAGCAGGGTTAGGACTGCATTTTCTATTCCCTAACAGTACGGCTCTGTCTACAGCAGAACAGATGTGATTTGCACACCTGTAGGGCACAGGGCAGCATCATCACCAAGCTCCGCCGATGCCTTCTGCATTGTTACCCAGGTGGCTGACGATGTTTTTAGGAGGACCAGTGCGAATTCCAAAAGGATCCTTGGTTTGCAGCAATCAAGCGGACTGATGAAAGCAATAGAACCAAAATTGAGTAGCAATGCGATCTCTACTCAAATATCCTATCGAGTGATGATAGTCTTGGAATAGTTTTTAAAAAAGTAAGGGAGTCAAAACTGCTCACAGTCAACTTGGGGCAGCCTCTATAAACTCTGCACCTGCCGTAATTTTTTGAAGCTGCACTCCAACAGATACAGCTCCAGGTACTCTGCTGTGATGTAAAAAAACTTGTAATTTCAATATGGTGTTCCTCAATGTTTTCTGACTGATGCATGTTCCATTAAAGGGGAACTTTTACACATCAAAGTCTGTTTACAGGGGAGTACAACTAAATATGTGGGGAGAAAAACAACAACATTTAAAGTCTTTTGTGGCTCCAGAAGGAGCTGTGCAAAATCTGATACATTTCCCCAAGTGATGTTACTTGAGTCAGAATCAGTTGGGGCTGAAGACTACAAATTTAGAAATTAAATACATCTGGGGTGTGGAGTAAGAAAGAAGTGATGTTACATGACCTCCGTAGCTCGCTCTTCATCCCTGCTTGATGCTAGAAGCTCGAGGATACATTAGCAGCTACTAACACAACACACCCAAATCACTGACCACACTTTCAGCAGTTGAGTTGCATTGTGGGCAGTGTAGGCACCAGGCGAGGAAGAAAAATGTGTGGAGTAAAAAATGACAATATCTCTGGTTCTGCTGCACGGATTTGGATTCTTTTAAACTACAACAATGTTATAATAGTGCAATCCTAAATCCACTGAGTACTCTTAACAGATATGTAAATTTCCCAATGACCACAGATCTTTGCCCACCGTCACAACATATCTAGCAGTTTCAGTAATGCATGATGCTGTTGAGGAAGAAGGGATTTTCTTTAGTTGGTAGTTTGATTTAGTTGATGGTTTTTTGTTGTCATAAAATGGATTTTCATCTGACAGCTGTTGCCGTGCCATTGCATAATTGAGCACCACAACACATTCTGGTACGTGTCTCTTCTGAAAAGATACAACTGAAAATATATATTTTTTTTAAATCACAAAAACTTTAAATACTTTTCTAGCTCCAACTTCATCTGATAAGTGCACAAAAGCACAGCTCTTGACTAAACTCCTAAACTGCAAAGCACATTTCATCCCTTTTTATATTTGCAACTAAAATGGAATCAGGCAAGGTTCACATTAATAAAACAGAAGGCCGCAGCAGCACAACAAGCAACAAAGTAAAGAGATGCTGAGACTAAGTTTGGAGATTAGCAGGCAGCATACACCCGAGCATCTATAATTCATGTGATTGTTGGCGGCAGCGCTGACTGCTCATCTGATTGCTACACTGCTGAGGCCTTGTGCCGATATTTGCATGGAGAGAAAAACATTAGAAAATACCCGTACCTACTTCTGACTGCTGTTCCTTAGCAACAACAGTGTAGAGAGTTTAATGCCATGTTCTTTGTGTGTGTGTGTGTTCGTGTGCATGTGTTTCTAGCAGTTTCATACTTACTTATTTTGCATCATGTTCATTATGACCCAGTCTGAGGGGTAGACATTTTTCCCAATGAGATCTTTAAACATGATAAATGTTTCCATTAGGAAATCCTGTAAGAGAGAGAGAAAGTTATCAAAATGAAAACTGTTATTCTTCCCACCTCCAAGATAAGAGCAATCTGAAATGAACTGTTAGGGGTTTGTGGCTTTCAGGCAGAAACAGCTTTTAGATTAGTTTTTAAGGTCAAGGTGACTCATATTTCCCTTTTGAAGGTGGTACTTGGGACCAATAATCCAGCGTCTTCTTAATGCTCACATGTTGTAATGCAATGACATTACAGCTGCTTTACTTCTCACAGGAAAACTATTTGTGTGATATTTAGATGAAAAATGGACACAATTTATCAGCAATTAAAGCACAACATGACAACTTGATAATTAGGTTCAGTTATGCTACCAATAGATGCACAGCTCTACCTTCTCTACAGCAACACAACATCAAAGTCTCCCCCCATAACTTCATACCCTGTCAGGGCAACAAAATCATCACTTTTTTCTATTGTGAAGTTATCTGTTTTTATGTCGTACCCACAATGGCTTTTCCTTAATATCAGCAGCAGCTAAATACCTAACACATAAATATGCATGTACATCTATTTCTGGCTGTGGATGTTTCACTCCTGCATGAATCCCGGTGCTTTGTGGTGGGGTGTTTAGAGAACAACTGCAAAACAACAAAGTCCACTGGGTTGTAGCCAGTTCTGAAATGTGGATATGGCCCATGCCAGCTTCAGGAACATTAAATCTGTGGAAGGATCCAGCTTCATCACAGTGATTGTTAATCTCGCTATGGGAACTAGACAGGCAGCCCAAAACAAGCCCCATGTACAAGCATGATGGTCAGAGAGTTCTATTCATGTTTTTTTTTTTTTTTCGGTCACCTGAAAAATAACATTAATGCCTCAATAACAACATGAAGAGAAATAAATACTGCTTAGCAGCATACACACGCTCAATCTTAAAATCTTACTAATACATGTTTACAGGGGCATTCATTCATTTCATACCAAATCAAAGCAGTATGTGCTGAAGGTCAAGCCAGAAGACTTAGATTCTAAAGCTTTACCTGTGAAATAAAGCAGATTCTTGCCCTACCTATGAAGCTCAAAACTCATTGTTGGGATAAAGAAAACAGAGGGATTTTCCCACTTGTCAGTGTCACATAATGCTAATCTGGCAGCAAACACTAGTGAAACACCGCTTTCAAGGAGGAATTATTCAGAGCTGAAATCTATAACATCAATGAGATTTATCCCTCCTCCACAACTTGTTGGCTACAACGAGTGATCTGCTTCCCTTAGGAGTTACTATCATCAAGAGCATGCTGTACATGTAGCAGCCCGGGAGCAAGGACTAACAGAAATTCAATTTCACACTTTTTGTGGGGGGAAAAGCATTTTCCTAACGTATCTAATAAAAATCTAACTTTTGATTTCTAGAAAAGACAGAACAAAATGATAGTGAACTACGGGCCCGCATTTTAAGTTATTACATGACAATGTAGCCTGGGCCATCTCATCTCATAAACATGGACACACTGATCAGGTGTACTCACCACCACATCACTCCTTATCTTGCCAAAGGTGCTGATCAGATGAGCATAATGATAGTCGTCCATCTGCCTCAGTGTGGCAGTCATGCTGGCCACGAAGCTCCCCTGGAGAGTAGAAAGAAGTGCATTCAATACACAATCAAGATCACATTGAAGGCAGAGGACAGAAGGACTCTGTGCCTGTGATTTTGACGGTTTCTGACGAGCTGAGTTGATTGGATCGGAGTTCTGAAGCCAGCCTGGCCTCCCAGGTTTGGAAAGGTAGGCACCCTCACTCAGTGGCTGAGCCCATTAACCCACTGCCCTCCACTCCCAGGATCTTTGTCTCCACTGATTGTGATGCCTGTGTGGTCCCTAAAGTGCAGTCTTTACTTTGCAGTGCACTATCCTGGCAACGGTCAGCACGCTGCACACGTGCTGCGGAGAGCAGATAAGGGAAGGCAAATGTGTGGTAGGCTGGGTGGAGAGAGGATGCCACTGCCAGTCAAGTGTCATGCCAGTGATGTGTGCGGACAAAGGCAGAGGCATACTGGAGAAAAGAACTGGGAGAAGACATATTTTGGAGGGCCCTTCTTGACCTTCTTAAGGTTGTGTGAGAAATTCCCAGGAATAGATTGATAAAGCAAGAGATTTATACAAACAAATTGTGATAATCAGGTACCAAGAGACGCATACAGGAACAAAAGATAAGTAGAAAGATGCAGATGGCAAAGACATGGTGCAAGTGTATTCATTAGGCTATTATCAAACAAACAAAAGATGTAGTGCTAAAATAAATCTTACAGAATGTTACAGAATTTGCATAAATACTTATAAGGGAATAAGGGATAATACAGTATTATTATTCGAACACTCTCAGACAGTGTTAACTCAACTAGCCAATCAAAGCAAATGCACCAAAGATAGGAGAAAGTAATTAAAACTGCTTTGTCACAGAATGCATGAAAGCACATCCAGATAAATAGGTCTACGGTCTGATAGGCATTAAGGTGCACAAGCATTACAGGTGACTGTCCTCCAATCAGAAACGACTGAAACGAGTATCCTTTTTTACATGTCTGGTTTGAGACTGACCTTTTCCACGACTCACAACACACATCTTTTACTAGAGCTAACAAAAGCAACAACCTACAGTACCAGTCCAAAGTTTGGACACACTTTCCTATTCAAGTGAACAGGAAAGTGTGTCCAAACGTTTGACTGGTACTGTATGAGGAACTGATATTCCAAACGGAAGAAAGAATAAGGCCAAACATGTTTTCCACTTTAATCCCTCTTTAAAGACATTTTGATTGATTTATTTCAATCTTTGACTTAAAGCATCAAGCATTTGAAGTGAAAGGTTTATGAATTTGAGCAAAGTCGGCATGTATTTTGAGCTACAGTGAGATTTGGTTACAATAATACTAACCCATTTTCCACAAGCGAGTATCATTCCATAACTAATCACCTGAACAAAACCCAGGTTGGGACTTTAATCTGGACAGGGACTACTTCTGTGAAGTGAGGACTCTGTTAGTGCAGCGCTCGTGCAACGGATATAACTCAGCTGCTTCATGGTAGTTAATCCCCACAAGGCATTCTGTTTCGCTGGAGAACCTCTCCTTGAGCTGTAATTAGGCCTGACCCACCAAAGCACGGCAGAGCTGAAAGGATGCTGAGCACTCATACTCACTCTTACCTCACCTGACCGCTCTCTCCAATTCTGTTTTTTCACCCTTTTTCTGTCTAATGATCTTGTGGGTGTTTGCTTAGTTTCAGTATAGCACACTGTAATATTCCAGACAAAGGTTAATTAGTATTATTAATATGTATGGCAATGACACTTACCACATCAACACTAACAAGATAATCATGCAAAAGATACCAAAACAATCACCAACGCAAACATCTATTATTCATGTTTCTTTTCCTTTTTTATGCTACGTGGAACTGATGAACTTTCCTCTCAGTAGTGCTTCACAGAAATCAGTGCGACTCATGTTATATTAATATGAAAATGTTTTCCTAAAGCACAGAGGGCAAGACTCTTTCATCTGCGAGGGCACGTAAGCCTCAGTTAGCCTCTGTTCTTCAGCATTAAAGATGGAGAACAAATTTAGACAGAGCCTGATTACAAAGTAAAAAGAGACAAGTGTGTAGAAAGTGTGTAAAAAGACATTCTTCTGTAGCTCCTTGTTCTGTTAAGTGGAGAATAAAGGACGAGGTTACTTAATCACAAGACTGTGGATAACCTCTGGTACCGAGTTAAAGGTAGGTTGGTGGCATTGGTCTCGGTGGGAGAGATTTAACGTATAGTCCTCTGGCAAAAGCAGCAGCATGCAAAGACTTCTTTTTTAGGGTGTCGAACCCATTTTTCTTCATTCAAACTCTAATCTCCCAGATCCATGTGTTACTGCTGTGAGGGGCGAGCACTGGCTGCTGCAATTCCCCTCACATTGAGCAGTCACTTTATTAATAAAAGGAGCAAGGGCTTCAAAGCAGGCAGCAGTCTTAAGAAGTCACCGGCGGCAACTGTTGCAGCAACTCCTCTCAGCACGCAGACTGGAGAGGCTACATCAGCTGGAGGGTATCCCACGTTTTTTCATTCTCTCCATCTCTGTAGCTGTGAATGAATCCCCAAGATAAAAAGCCTTCATAGCAAACTTTACATAGTGTAAGCCTCAGCATGGGACTTAAGCCACACCATAGCATACAGTAGCATAAGCCCCATAAGCTCCCTCCCAACGTTCAATCAAGACTGGCAACAGCACGGGCATACACACGCCAATGTTACTATTGATTTCATTGCTTTGACATGTTGCACATGAATGAATCTTAAGATTACAAACAAATGTAATTGCTGCTAGAGGAAGAAGGATCAGCTGGCAAATTCTGAAGGGAAATTAAATACAGGTGAGGGATCTAGTTACCACATTCCCTGACTGTGATGTGGTTTCAGAGGGGAAGATACAGACAGAGAAACACTCCCAGAAAAAGGGTCTTAGACCTTTCACTGTGCAGCAATTAAGATCTAAATGCGGAACAGGAACACATGCCACACCAGCTGTTATGGGATAATGCGAGAAATAGAAATGTGGGGCATGGCGGCAGATGGAAAGGTTCAGGTATGCTCCTCTGAGGACTCCAGCCTTCACTGTCGTACAGCTGACTCCGCAGGTCGATCAGTGACCAGTGCGGTTTAGAGTGAACCAGAAGAACCCAAGGGCCAGCCTGTCTTCTCATGGCTCCCCTCTTCACTTTTATCAGTGGGATAAACCCGGCACCATTGCCATGACAACGTGTCTATTTCTTTTTTGGAAGGAAATCAAATAAAGCAGGATAAGAGAACAAGGGCTTGGAGTAGAAAAGGTCCCTCCTTCACTAGTCACAAGGAGATCTATCAATTCTGATTTTGGTTGGAAAAGAGAGCCGGCCAGAAAATACTCCTTCAGCTGGATGCCTAATAATAACAACTAAGAACCAAAACTAAAGTCATGTACAAAGTTAGAAGGTTGTGACTTACTTACATCTTAACTTAACGGCAGAATTGACATGAATTGAATCAAAAAATATAAAAGCAGTTTCTTCATCAGGGATGACAATTCTGTAAACAAAAAAGTGAGGAAAAAATGAAACTGTTGTACTTAGATCTTTACCATTTGTGGGGCAGCACATTTAAAGATCAGGAAAAGTTATGTTGTTACCTGAATCAAATCAGCTGTACTTTAAAAGCCTCAGTGGCAGTACAAAAAAAGAAAATGAATGGGGAAAACCCTTTGTACCTGAGATGCCAGACAAATTGCAGTTATAAAATCACTTGATCACAAAATGATGATGATTAATAGTGTCCAAAACCAAAATCTTACCCAGAACAGTGAATTTAAAAAAAGAAAAAAAGGAATATATTTGAAACAAAGCTCATGACCTCAAATACAAAAGGTCATGACCAAAGCAAGAAAGTGTCATTTGTAGATCGATCTTTGAGCTTCCACTGGAGATGATTAAGCAACCTGCAGGAAAAGACAAAAACTCATCTAATGACCAACAATTGAGCTGTCGTCAATCTCAAGCATTTATCTACCGAAACAGTTTCTCAAGCCAAACAACGGAAACTTTACTATTGATATCTATCACAGTGTCCAGAAGCTGCTGATTTCCGAAACCCTGCCTCCATATCCATCTTATGCTGGAAGGCAAATGAGGCAGAATTTTAGAGGAAATGAAAAAGCTGTGATTAGAAGGGCAGGGCCAGATCCATCACACGCCACACTCCAGCTTGCATCTCTCTGATAATTTATCTCACTTTAGCGCCTGACAGCAGAGAAGCAAAAATTGATGTTTGTTCTAGAAGTGGAGGGTTGCCTTATAAACAGAGCATTGTTTTAAGCCTTTAATTAAGCCAGTGGGGAAATGGCACGGCGGTCTCTAGAGAGACGGAGACTGAGCCTCAATGCGTTTCTGGAGGAGAGAAAACTGACACAGGAGAAGAGAGAAAGATGTGGAGGGGTGGGGGGGTAGTGGGGAGAGGAGGGGGGACCAACAGGGACCAAAACGACTCCCTCGTTCTCCCTATTAGCTTCGGGCCTGATGAAATATGAAATTTCTGGCTCATTACAACGGAAATTACACGAGCACACAGGAAACCCTCACATGGCCACTACACCATTTCATCTGAGCGGGATGACGACACCCCTCCTTATGCAAACACAAGTGATCCACGCAGCTAAGTCACAGAGGCTTTGAGGAAAAAAAGATCTCAGGAGAAACAGAGATGCGTTGAGGATAGGATGATGGGTTTTGCTGGCCGAGGCAACCAGCAACACAATAAGATCTCCTCATTCAGAGAAAGCAGAAACATTTTCAAATGAGGTGATTATTGAGGCAAATTTAAATAAAAAGGGGAAATGACATCTACAACAGGAGAAAGAAACATATAATATATAATATAATAAATACAAAATATATAAATGTATAAACTAGCTGTGAGCAGCTACCTTTATGATGTCCAAGGACAAGTCTCTTCTGCTGTTCTTTCATAAGTCAGTCTCATAAAATGACTTAATTGTTTTCTGCTTTTAGACATCACATAAGACAAGCTCTTCACATATATAAAAATATTGTCTTAATAAGATTCTACTGAAATTCAATATATGAAAATATTTAGCATGATATAACTATTATCTATTAAAACAATAGCACTGGATTTTAAGGCAACTGCATGCTGTTGTTTTATAAGAGCAATATTGACTTGATGCAGCTGCTCCAAAATCACTATAGAGTGTATTGTGTCTTATTACTTCTGTACCAGAGGGGTCCATCTGTTCACCTCCACACACACACACACACACACACACACACACA
>JAVQJL010015116.1:0-19340 GCA_036024295.1 Nannoperca obscura
GATCTGTTCAGTATGACACAGTAGTCTGTGGTTATAAAGTTTACCTAGTGGTTAAAGCCTCTGACCAGGAAATGCTTCTGGAAACTCAGTATAAATGTGTAATGTTGACTTATTAAGAGATTAATAAGTGAAATTAAGGGATGGGGGATGACGTGCAACACAGGTCCCAGGCCAGACTCGAGGCCAGGACGTTGCGATTACATGATCAGCATCTCAAACCACAAGGCCCCACTGGGGAAATGTGTAATTAACAGAGATTTAAAAAGGCTTTCCTCCATTTAGAACACAAACCAGCTCTGGATGTGAATTAAAGTGTAATAATAGATGAAAAAAGTACAATAAGACTGCCTTATTGTGACCTAGGTGTGGTCTCTCCCCTCTCATCTCAGTTATCCAATCCGTGCTCTGCTTCCTGCTTTACTTTTGCACTTTTTTTATTCATATGTTTGCTTGTTTTCATCATTCTGTCTGTACACCTGATTCTCAATCAAAACGTGGCAAAGTCTCCTGGTTGAACTTTACTCACATCGGCGGGAGTGGAGACTTTAAAGGTGCGCTCCAGGAGGCGGGACCAGAACTCAGTGAGGGTCTCGTCCAGGTTCAGAGCGGACCCCCGGTAGTACTGTCGCAGGTCCGTGTAGAGATCCCCATACAGACGAGTGTTCTGGGAGTACAGCGGGCCGAGTGGAGACAGCGCCTCCTGGAGGGATCGCTCAGAATGACCGTGCAGCTCGGTGAAGTAGGCTGGAGACGGAGAGAAGAGGGGAAAAGGAAGGACAAAGAAAGGTAGAAGGTGAGGAGTTGAAGAGCAGAGGAATAAGTGGAGGAAAACAACAGACGACAGGGATGAGCTGAGTTATTAATTACGACGACTTGAATTATTAAATCTAAATGGAAACACAAGCTTTAAATCTTGCAGCTATAAATGCAATTTTATTTTATCAAAAAATATCCAGCAAATAAATATTAAAATACAATAGAATGACAAAGGACTTAGATTGGTCAATGATATAAATGAACAAAGGCTTTGGATGTACTGACATCACATGTCTGCTCATTGTGACCCCCAAATTTTTTTTTTTGATTTTTAAAGGCTTCTTTGAAATTGTCTTTGCAGCCAGATGGATCCAAAGCGATAGAGGGGTCAAACAGAATAAAGAATAAGGGAGTCAGCTCTGCAGTATGCTGGTCTGGGCTTTTCCCTCGCGCTTCAAAGGCTGTGGACTGGTGCCAGCCTGCTCTAACCACAACCAGATGGGCGGCCATTACTGCTACTGAGGTGGCCTGCTGCCTTGAGACTAATAATACTGTCCTCCTCCTCCTCCTCCTCCTCCTCCTCTGACTAGTCATCTGCCTGCTCTCTGTTTCTCTTCATTCTTTCTTCTTCTTCTATTTTTACATTGATTTTATTTTGGCTAACTGTTTTCTTCTACTAATGACACATTTCTTACTCACTGCAATTGTCCACCAATTGTTAGCGGTGACACTTCTCTTTCTTTTCTCCCTCCCTCCATCCCTCTCTTTCTCTGATGTGCAGTGATCTGCAGACTCGGCTCCTCAGTGGGTCAACTGCTCATTAGCTGAACCAGTCACTGCCCCCGGGGGACACCCCTCTGTTTGTGTGTGTGTTTGTGAACGTACGCAAGCGTGTGTGTGTGTGTCCCTTTGAGATCAGGGGATCGGCTTATCACATTTCATTGTGTCTGGCTTACTCCGCTCTCATTATAACACCCAGTCAGGGGTCCCCTTGACGCGCAGGACACAAACACACACACACACACACACACACACAACGTAACTACTGAAGCTGCAGTATTGAGTGCTGGGCACAGTCAGAGCTTGTACCAAACACATATTCACAAATACACAGCATACAAATGTCACTCTCCTCTGGGCCCACTGCTTAAGCTCTGGTATTGAGCTCAGCCAGTAATGAGTGTCTAACCTGCAAAGACACACACAGACACACACACACAGCCTACTTACTGTCAAAGCTCCTGTGGAGAGCATTGAAGGCAGCCTGCAGAGACCTGCCGGCCTCTCTGATCAGTCCCTCTGTCTCTCGGGCGCTCAGGCCACCGAGGTTCTCCTCCATGGCGCTGGTGCAACAGGTTGGACCCTGAGGACACACCCTCAGATGTTCGCCTGGCAAAGTGGGGAAATCACAGTGTTAATTCATTTAATAGTTTTATAAATTAAATTTGCACAATTGAATAATTGAATATGTCAGCTCTTTAGGCTTAAAGAAATGTGAGTTAAAGACAAAGTCATAGTTAAGGCAGGTGTATAGTTTCTATTAACAATGCGCCCGGCAAGTCTCTATGGCAATGGCGGCCGATCGCACTATTGCATAGATTCCCAGGAAATTTTGTACAGACATTCATGGTTCCCAGAGGATGAATCCCTCTGAATTTTTATCTGGCGCCATCACGAGGTTGACATTTGTGGTTTTGAGAGTAATCGATAATTCTCGATAATTATCAGATAGATTGCCATGAAATGTTGTTGAATTTGTTGAATTGTGAAAACGATGTTGATTCCACAAAATGATTACATTATAATCTGACGCCCCGTCATCACGTCAAAATGATTAAGTTTTGTGTCCAGTACTTTGGTTTATGAATAAATACCTTCCAATCAACCTCAGCTGTACTTGTGTGTTTGGCACTAATTAGCAAGTGTTAAGTGTTAGCATGCTAACATGCTCAAGCAGGATGGTTCCACAAAACATTATAAACATTAGCATGTTATCCTTCTCACATTAGTCTTATAGCTGTTCCTGTAAGATGCACTATATGAGAATGTAAAATGTCTTTCTACTCATTATAGAAGCAATGCTGTATTAACAGCCACCTACAGTCTGCATACAGATTATGTTCCACACAGCTTTGATGTACTGTACTGCATTTCCACAGGAAACATGCCTCTTTGTCCCAACATTTCTAGGAAATATTAGGAACCATGAAACACCCCTTTTTTAGCCTCATGGCAGTTTAAAAATAATGTGAATAGTCTTAAAAGAGGTAACATTTACAGCCTCTGGGGCAGTAATTCTCAACACACCACTGGGTTGTGACCTCTTAAAATAAAGCAAAAACTTGATTAAAATGAATTTAGAGGCTTAAATTACACAGTCAGAAATGAAAGTCTAAAAAATAAACATAACTGCTGTAGAGGTTTGAGTATTACAATACCAGCATGACACATTATGGGTTTAACAATGAAGTAATCGGACACTTTTAAAAAGTCCTGCTTATGTCCATTAATTCCATCAATAATTGAACACTTTGAAAGGAACCAGTAGTCATTGTGACTACATTAACGGTGGATACTGTTATATATTGTTCTGCTAAATATTTTTTACCTTCACTAAATTACAGTCTGAATGCAGGACTGGAGTGTTTTTCCAATGTGATTCTGCTACTTTCGCTTAAGTAAAGGATTTGAGTGCTTCTCACACCACTGCATAAATCATTTATTCCACTCTTGGAATCCTTTTATATTCAGTTACCAACCAGAAACATCTACAATATGCTTGTTTTTTGTCTCTTTTTCTATACCAACTTACACTGTATGTTCTGTAGCTGTGTGTTTGTGTGTCTGTCTGTCTTGTCTGTCTGTTTGATCATTGTATTCCTATTAATTGCATTAATAAACTTAATTTCGATTCTGCATCTCAAGCCTGTTGGGTTTGAAAATAACCAGGAACCGTTGTTGCATATTGCAAAAAAGCTTTTTTTAGTGTTGGGTAGTTATTCTATAAAAAAACATTAAATACATAAAAAAAACATAATTTAATAAAATGATTGTATGTTTTGTAAGTAAAATCTCAAATCTAACTAGTAACTATAGTTGTGAAATAAATGTAGTGGAGATTTACATTTTCCCCTGAAATGTAGTTTTAATGTAGAAGCATTACAGTGGCAAATATCTTAAATATGTACAGTACAGTACTTGAGTAAATGTACTTAGTTACATGCCGCCACAAAGGCAAAAATGCCAAATTAAATAAGAGTAAAGTAATTTTCAACCTTTACATTTGTGGTTACGTGTCAGCTTACAGGACAAACTGTTTGTTATAAATGTAACACAGAAACTCTGCAGGGATGAAAATAATAAATGTGGTTTATACCGACTCTTCCTTCCCTCTAGCCAACCCTGATCATGACACGCCCGACCTAAACCTGATTTTTTTTCTATTCTTATGGGGATACTCCCACGGGGGAGAGTAAAAATAAAGATCTTTTCCACACACACATACACTCACAGGGCCTACCAGACAGCCTAGAAAGCCGTCTACAGCATCAGTCTCTTGACAGTGTGTGTGTGTGTGTGTGTGTGTGTGTGTGTGTGTGTGCGTGTGTGTGCCCACGTCTCGTAAGGTTAAGGGTGAGTAAGTACCCCACAGCTGTGTGCATCACTGCTCTCTTTCTTCTTAACAGGTCCTGGGTTAGTGTGCGTGCGTGTGTGTGTGTGTGCGGGCATGCGTGTGTGTGTGTGTGTGCGTGTGTGTGCATTCGTGTGTGGGTTGGGGGGGATTTGTCCACCAGGATAAGTGGAGCAGAAGAGGAGACGCCTTCATCATCACTGCACCATGAATCTTTCATTGGCACTGGCTTGTGTGCATGTGTGTGCATGTGTGTGTGTGTGTGTGTGTGTGTGTGTGTGTGCATGTGAGTGAGACAGAGAAACTGGCAACCATAGTACAGGAAATAGCACCTTATGTACTACTTTCCATCCCTTTTTGGGACGTTTTAAGACATTTTGGCTTTATTACAAATACAACAGGGAAGAAGGGAAAGTGTGATATAACCCTGTAACTGGAGTTGAACTCTCTCTCTTTCACACACACACACACACACACACACTCCCTCCACGGGTCAACCAGGACACTTAATATTCTAATTTCTTTAGTAGTCAAGTATCAAGTGCAGGTCAGTCAGTGTGAGATGAGACGCTTCACTCCTCTGAAGCCAAACACCATCAAACAAAATCACTTCCTGCTAATCCGGCCTGTTTTTTTAATGTTTTTTTTTACTGAGCTTGTGTGTCTGATTGTTCAAAGTTGGAAAAAGCTTTCCAAAAAGTAGCTGCGTCCTCACACTTCAGCTGTGAATTTTCACACGACTCCCACACAATCCTGTCAATCCAGTTTCCAGATGGAACTGCTGCATCACCTCTTGTGTTTATCAGTGACTGCTCATGTTGACGTCGGAGGAAAGTCTTTTGTCTTTAATTAATGCTACTGAAAAGGACAATCACCACCTGTACAATCTCATACAATAATAGCACTACTATTAGTACAACGATAGTGTCACGTAATTCAAAAATGTTGTCCCCAGTCAAGCTTTAAGTTGAAAAAAATAATAATCAAGAAATCAATATGTATATCCATGGCCTGGTGTTTGTTTTCGCTCTGTGCATATTTGGGCAAGAAATGACCATGTTAGCATGTATGCTACATTGGTGTCTTCCAGGGGAGGGGAAATGTTGGTGCCGACTGGCAAAGATCGTGCTGTTTTAATAGATTCACGTAAGAATTGCAATTTTTATCTTCTATGATTCTGAATAGATTTACAGAATCCAAAGGCTCGTCAATCCAAATCACACATGATAAAAACAATCTGAGGTCTCGAAGAGGAAGAGAAAGATAAGGATACGGATCATACTCTTATTCGCTCTCTATATACATCTTTTTGTGTTGTTTCTATTGAACAGAATATGCGGAGTGTACATTTTGACACAGGGCCTCTCTATAAGGCAGGTAGACAAGACAGGATCTGACTCAATGGCAGATAAATTATAAGTGAATCAAATGATCAAAATTCAACTGACATGATTATAGGGCCCTACGGATCTGGGGCCAATCAATCCAGCCTTGGGGGTTGCTTATCCTTGCAACGCCAGCCCTAAAATGTCAACCGCTGTCACAGAAAACCTATACTCAGAAACAGCCACAGTACCATTATAGATCATATTTAAAATTTCACCTTGACTTCAAGTCAACAACTCTGACACACTCTCCACAGTGGAACATCATAAGCTAAAGAGGAGAGGGGAGGAGAGGTGTGACACAGCTGAGATCTGACGTGTCAATCAACGTCACTGTCAGCATTTTCCTTCATCTGGTCACCTTTCTAAAAACGTCTTAGAGCGCTTAGAGTGGGGCAGAATATTACAGATTCCTCTGCTGGGATTTAAAACCACACCACCAGTGTAATATGTGCGGCTCGAGACGGCGTACACCATCCATGGCGCATGTTAGCATTTTGTTGTTGGTTTGCTCACCAACCTAGACGACGCAGGGCGTTTACCACAGACACAGATGCTTTACTGCATTCCTGGGTTGCTGGGTAATGGAAGCAGCTGGCATCCTGCTATAAAAACTTAAGACAGACCTGAGCACAGCGGTGACACACTAACAGATGTACGAAAAGCAAACATGCTAATACTTGCAAACAGATACATTACAGTATATGAATATACCAGAAGGTCCAGGATAGTGCAGGTTATCTCACGGAAGATAGTAAGTCCCTTAATTAAGGGCTTCGTGAAGGGAAAAGGAAAACCGTTGGGCAACCATCTGCACTCAGTGAGAGAGTGAGATTATCAAAATGGTGGAAACGCCTTTTAACCAAAGTCATGAAGCAAATCAGCTTTTACTGTAAGTGCAGCAGGGAAACAAAGAAGAAACAAAAGGAGAGGAGAGGAGAGATGAAGGAGAGAGGAGGAAAGAGATAAAGGAGAGAGGAGAGGAGAGATGAAGGAGAGAGGAGGAGGAGAGAGATAAAGGAGAGGAGAGGGGAGATGAAGGAGGAGGTGAGGGGAGATTTTAGTCAAATGAAAACAGTTTCTATAGGTGATTTGGTTGTGCTGCACACTGTTTCTGCCCTCAAGCTTCAGCATATATTGACTCCACATCCTGAGGGGCACCTTACACACACACGTTTTGTACTACACTTTTGAGGACGCTCATTGACACAATACATTCCCTAGTTCCTGAGGCCCAATTGAGACGAGGAAAGCAAGATGCTAAAAGCATTGCAAGAGGAGAAGAGAGGGGGAGCGAGTTGTGACCAACTGCAATAAAATATAAATCTTTTTTTTCTGCTATGTGGTGGTGCACTCACACAGAAAAGGTTTTATTATACGTCCGTCACCTTAGGAAACCTGGCCAATTATGTGGAAGTGCTTGTTGTATTGTTAGTTTTGAAAAGTAAAAAAAAAAAAGTCAGACGCAACACTCACTGCTTTTTAAAGCAGTGAGGACCAGAGAAACGACTGCTCTCCCTCTCAAGGGTCTAAATCAGAAATTGGTCATCACGAAGAAGCAGTAGCATTACTACTAAGCACAGAACCACACACACACACACACACACACACACACAGTTACAATATGCAGAGCATTAGTTTCTGCCCTGCAGTGATAAGATAAACACCCTCTGGGCTATCAAACAAGAAGTATGGTAGTGTGTGTCTACTATGATTATTATTTCATTTATACAGTTTCAAATGACCAGTTGTGAAGACAAAGAATGCCACGTAGTCTCTTTATGAGTATTTACCCTTTACGGTGCTGCCCCTGCTTATATTTGTCAGCAGCTCACAGTGATGAACAGGACAGATGAGCTCCCTCTGTGGTGCACGTACGTACAATCCAAAGTTGATGGCAAAATAGACAAAAAAGAATATCTGCAGCAAAGTTTTCCTGCTACCGTTCATTGTGTCCTGGAGGGGATGCGTTTCCTGACGCTCTGTAAACAATGATCACACTTGACAGTGCGCAGCTACAGAAGAGAAAGGGTCTCACCTCTGACTGATATGAATTTGATGCTTCTGGCAGTCAAAATGTGTTGAAGTAACATAAAGAACTAAAACCTCTTGTACAACCATTTCCCACTCAGATTTTCAACATTTAGGTGCTCAGGAAAGGTCACCTGGGCATCCGTGCTCTTGTCAAGTCATATTCTGCTTCAGATCATCATAATCATCATCACAATCAACCCCGAGTGCTCCCAGCCTTCTATTTCTGACCGCTACTCACCAAATATCTCCTCTTACATTTTCCCAACAGCTCAGGGACTCAACCCGACAACCTCAATCTGGTTTCTGTGAACTCTGAGTTAAAGATGTAGTCGGAATCAAATCAAACTCAGTTTACCCTGCTTGTTGTCTAAGGAATAGTTTGTGCACCTTTTTAGACTTGCATGGATCCTGATGAGGTAAATTCTTTAGTATTGATTATGAGGAAGCGTCTGATGTAATATTTATGGGTATAACTTCATTTAATGGTGGATTATACGCCGAGTACAGACCACAGTTTCCCACAGCCCTCCTGGAGCTGAGTGCTGCATTAGCAAAGCTGCAGAGCCTTGTTCAGCTGCAGGGTGTTTTGCACTTAATCATTTGTAAATCCATTTAATTCAAAACTTGTTTTTGTTTTTTCCTGAAGACGTCTAACAGCTTGCGCTCGTCGCCATGGAAACCACATCGAGACAACCATGCCTATTCATTTCCTTTCCCCATCAAAAGCATCTGGCTCTCACTTTCTTGTCTCTTTCAACACCCTCCTCCCCTTTCTTCTCCGCTCTCCCTCCGTTCCTCGTGGCAGCCCCGACATACCTGAGCCCATCCCAACAAGTGAGCCAACCTCAGCACGCGTGCCGAGCAGGTGAGCGCGTATCCTGCACCGCACTGCAGGTTGACGGGAAGTCATCCAGCCCGAGACGCAGAGAGCTGAATCAAATCCGTTCAGTGACAGGAAGAGCGGCGTTACGGACACTTCAGAGGAGGTGTGCCTGTTGTTGTTGACTAACGCATGTATAAACTGAAACTTGAATTAAACTCCCATCAAGCCAAGCGTTCATTAATCAAGCCAAATACTTGACTGAATCATTTTGGCAACGTGTAGATTTAATCAAAGACAGGATGTTGCTGATACTGCCATTTATTTCAACACTAGACAGCAGCTGCCTGTTTACCTCTGTTTGACACTTGGAATTAATTAATTTCTCGCAACAGTTATTGTTTTTAGTGTTTTGGTGTCATGCTGCTAGCTTGTATGTCAGACACAGTAATAGTTACTGGTTTGGCTCCTGGCGACAGACAGATAATTGGTATTTCCCTTCTGGTAAAAAAGCCTTTTTAATTTTTTCAAAGATTAAAAGATTGTTTTTGCTCACAAGTTGTTTCTCTCTGCTACATGACACGGCATGTTGATTATTATATTATTATATCCGTGACAGGAATTTGTTTGCAAATACTTTTACACATTTTCCCAAGAGAAATGTGAGATGCTAATAGCTGCACCTACTGCAGCTGAGCTCAAGTGGAGAGTGCAATAAACTCACCTGATCAGCACTGGTCTTGGATTAACTGTGATCTATTACACTTATCCGCTTTCTTTGCCAGAGTTAGATCAGTTACAAGATGTTGCAGGTGACCATAACAATAACAAGCCTCACACTCTTGAGGTGGTAATAAAACACTATATACACAACATAACAATACATATACAGATTAATGCTGATATTACTAAACACAAAAAGGCCCATTTCCATCACTGTATGGGAGCTTTTGAGAACCCCCCCCCCCCCACCACCACCACCACCACACACACACACACACACACAGATCCCCTTGTGGCCTTGATTAGACGGATCAGGGTCACCAGACACACAATTAAGAAGATCAGGTCACCGTATTTCATAACACACTCACACCCGTTATTAAATTTACATGTAGAAGCTTTTATCCATCTACACACACACACACACACACACACACACACACACACACACACACACACACACACAAAAAGGTAGAGAGACATTTAATGTTACTTAAACAGACATAATACATGTATTATGTAATATGTAATACAAATATTATAGGTTATGCTGAATGTACAAACAAGATAATCTCTTATCTTTTTAACACACACACACACACACACACACCACAGCTTTTAATATGTGGAATGAAGATTTTTGTTCTTTCAGAAACTGTGGACCACCGCTGCTAGAACAAATAAACATCCAAACTTATCCCCGATGTTTGGAATTAAAACACCCCCCCCCCCCAAAACAGCCCGATTTAGCAATTCTAACTTTAATCATAATTAAGTATCCAAATGGCTGAACTCTGCAGAACTGGTCAAAGGTTGTTTTGCCAGCACTTTCTTTAATTGTAAGTAATTAAAGACACTTTCTGTTCCATGAGAAATACAAGATCAATTTTGTTTTACTTGAGAAACTAAAGTGATGTTTCCAATATCTGGGATTGTTGAGGCATCTAGCAGGCTAAATGAGACGTGTAAATCCAATTACACTCACAGCCACGGTGGAAGCTCCATCACGCATCTAACCTGCACCAACACTGCAAGCTAATCTTTCTCAGAGGTCGGGCAGTGTACGCTGGAGCTGAATCAGCACACTGTAAAGCATAACTGGAGTCTCTCAAATGACTAGTTTCCAGATGTTAGAGCGTTGCTCGTCCTGCTTCAGCTGCTGACAAAGGAAGACTGGAGTTGGACAAACAGCCCTCCTACAGGGTGGAGCATCACTGTTGTCCTTTTTAAAGAATGAAACAATTACTCTGAAAGTACCGTGTTTCCTGTAGCTGTTAAAGCACTTTACACTCACTTCCCGGCATTTTAAACGGTAATTGTAGTTCATTACAACATGAGTCATACTTTCACAGTAATGTTAACATTGTGTTCATCAAGTTAATTGCAGTGATGTGGAAACGTGGTGAGAAATACAAGCTAGCCAAAGTGATTTAGCAATCAAAGGTGATTGTGACATCCATCACAGCATCATCTGGCTGAAGGGTACACTTACTTACAACTATTTTAGACTAAGATGTAGCAATGTCACTGCGTTCTTAGATTTCTGCGACTACTTTTGTGAGTACAATGTCGTCCTAACTGATAGAAAAAGAGATTGGTGCTTGAATGGGATGTTTATGTTTACCTGGTTGAAAAATGGGATCACCAAAGTGAGTAGGATTCATCCTCTGGGGATCATGAACATCCCTACAGCCACGCTGCTAGCAGGCTAAAAACGTACAGTTGTCCATGTTCAGTGTCATCTAACATCCCATGTGATGGAAAGAAACTAAACAGACTCACAAACAGGCCTCCACCACAACAAGCCACCTTTGCACTTTCTTCTCATTTTTCTGTCTTTCAGCCTTCTTCTCCTTTTTTGATCCAGTCTTTCAGTCACCCTGTCATCCCCTAATATCTCCTCACCCTGTCGTCCATTCGGCCTTCCTTACTTTTAATTATTCTTCTCAAATAAATTTCTATCCATTTTTTCTTCCATCCCTCCAACTCCTTTAAGGTCACTGCGCCATCCCTTTCATCCACACATCCCTCCTTTTCCTGCTTTCTTCCCTCTCTCTCCTGCTGAGATGAAAGTTTGTTATAGGAAGTGACCTCGCGCCGTGTTACCGCGGTAACAGTCTGTCTCAAAGTAACCGATATGACTTCTGACCCTTGAAGGACAGACACATACACACATTATACAGTGTTCACACACATACGCGATACATGTAGGGCAAAAGTCACACATTATATACAGTGAACGCATTACAAATTCAATGTAAAACCAGTACTGGAGGACATAACTACCACTCTGACACACACACACACACACACACTCACACGCCCTGAGTCTGCCCCAGTGCTGCCATCACACACCACATCAAAGCGGCTTCTTTCTGAGCAGTAAAAGTGGCGCAGTGGTTTGAATTTATTCCCTTCAGTCAGACGTTTACTCGCTGCTTCCCTTTCTTAATGAGCGTCTTACAATAACCCTGTCACTTACTGCGGCAAATTACTGCTACCTAAATGAGGGGCTGATGGCCTGTGTGCATGTGTGTGTGTGTGTGTGCGGGTGTTTGCGTGTGTTTCCATCTCACACTCTCTTCACCACTGAAGGGCACCTGTATGTGATTTAATGTTCCACATGGCCTTCCTCCCAAAGCACACTTTTACCTTTTTACTATCCACCCAAAAAGCGAGAGGAAGAGGAAGGGGTGGGGGTAGGGGGGGAAGTGCCACGGAGCTGTAATGATGAAAGAGGAGAGAGATGGAGGGATGAGAAGGCAATAAAATGAAAATGAAAGAAGTGGGTGAGGTGGGAGGGAGAGAGAGGAGTGAAAGGTAATGAGTGGAGACAGAAGCAGAAGCAGAGAGCGAAAAAAGGAGAAAATGGAGTAAATTATAACGCTGTAATCGACTTCTAAGTGTGTAATAAATCTCCTGCTTATATCTTTTTTGGGTGATTTTGTGATTTAAAGTCACACTGCTCTTCTTTTTTTCTGATATATTCACAGTTTCCCACAAAGAACTGCATAATTGATTGACACAAAAATGACTCCCACTGCAGTTTTGTGACAGTTCTTCTCAATTTCCCCGCAGCAAGCAGAGCTTTTCAACTCTGGTCAGCATGCAAATCGATGAGGCTGCTTGTCTTGCAGCTTATATCAATATTTGCATGTTTTCTGCCAGTATAAGGAATGGTGCAACATCCTCTTGTAGCTGCAGATTGCACTCACATTAAAGGGTGAATTATTAGCCAGTTAGTTGATGTTTTGATGATTGATTCATCTTTCTTTTCTCCTGGTTCCAGCTTCTCTGATGTGATTGTTTGCTGCTTTTCTTTGTCTCATATGATCTTACAGTTTGTCTACACATGAGGCGTTTCATGATACACCTTTGATTTAGGATCATCAATACAGACCACGTAATGACTAACCTATTTGCACAACTAAATGTGACCTGAAGTGTATTTTAAGTGTATTTTCTTTCTTTTTATTTGCATAACTACAGTGATTGTGTGTTGGTGACCTACCCACAATGCCGTGCCTGAAGCTGGATGCAGCAGCTGTGCAGAGGGATGTGATTTACCCACAACGTCTGCACAGCTGCTGTGATTTTTTTTACATTTTACAGACAAAATCATTGCTCAATTAATAGAGAAAGTAATTGTCAGATTAATCAATAATGAAAATATTCATTAACTGCAGCTTTCATTCTACAAGACTAAGAGTTCCCACAGCAATGCTAGCAGTTGTGTGAGGCTGTCCTTTAGCACACTGGTGTTTCAACTAACTGCTCACATCGGCATGCTAACATGCTCACAATGAAAATGTTAACATGCTGATGTTAAGCAGGTTCACTGGACCCTGTTGACCACCTTAGTTTAGCATGTAAACATGCTAACATTTGCACGCATGTAGTCATAAACCAAATATTGGACTATTGTAATTTTGACCTGATGGTGGTGCTAGAGAAAAAGTCAGGGGATGTTATTATACTTCATCCTAAAGAGGGACATGAATATGTAACACATTTCATGGCAATTATTAAATAGTTAAGATATGTATATGTGCATAGAGTGCCACCACTTACATTAGCGTGGTTACGCGTGGTTATGACATATACTGTATACACATACATATAAAAAGCTGTACTGTACTACTCCCAATATGGGCATTTTGAATGAGCAAAAACAAACAACACTGAAGAATGAAAAATGTAATTTCTGATGCTCTGAAACCAGACTAGTAAGTAAGAAAAAAGGATGAAAAAAATGAATGAGAGATAAAAGAAAGACCCAGTAAAGAGGCAGAGAGAGAGAGAGGAGGAGAGGGAGGTGTAGGCACACAGCATTTTAGGCTGAACCTTTACTTATTTTATACTATTACCGAACCAAAAATAGCCCACTACCCCACAGTCCAGCCCTGTCTGCTGCCCAGCGTGTGTGTGTCTGAGTGTGTGTGTGCACGTGGCACCAACTTCACCGTATAATACCATAATTCTATATCATTTCTGGGGGTAGTTAAAGGCTCTTAAACTAACTACTACTTCTTACTCCCTTTCACTCAATCTGTAAAAAAGCACAACACGTGCCAACTGGTGTGTGCCATGCTGAGGAGAGTCAGTGCCTGACTGCGCACATTTGTGCAAGTATGTGGATAATTCTAGTGAAGGCACAGGTCAAGTCAGCTATCTTTGACTGTTGGGATTAGCCCGCACTTACTGTTGAGTGTAAACAGAAGGGAGTGTGGCCTTGTGACAAATCAAAAGCAGATTTCCTGAGAAATAATGAACGTTTCTTCAAGTTTTAATGTGTGTTGAATGAGGTCATTCAGCAAAGGTCAAACAGGCAGAAACAAACCTGGAGTAACTGAGCGAGAGTTATTCCCTCAGAAGCCATGTCAGTGCATTAGCTTTCATGTTGTGAGCTAAGGACATCTAGCACATAGATTAACAGGCCAGGATCAGCACGAGATTAGACATCAACCCCTAATCCAACAGCACAGTGTTGGTGCTGGTGGTGATGGGAAGGTGGCAAATGAGAGGTGTGTGAGTGTGTGTGTGTGTGTGTGTGTGTGTGTGTGTGTGTAGGGGGGGTTAAAAGGGGCACATCAGAGGCAAATTCTCTTTCTCAGCAGGAGGCATCTAATCCCTGTGGATGGGGGAACATTAGGTCACAGCCAGAGGTCGGCCATTTCCAGGTCAAGTCTTCGATGTCAGAACA
Source organism: Nannoperca obscura (assembly GCA_036024295.1). NCBI lineage: Eukaryota > Metazoa > Chordata > Actinopteri > Centrarchiformes > Percichthyidae > Nannoperca > Nannoperca obscura. The sequence goes on from JAVQJL010015116.1 coordinate 14,553, forward strand.
GTTGAGAGAAATTGAATGAATGTGGCACCGACTGCTGGATCAGAGCTGCTGGGAGAACAGCCACGTGGTTCTGGACTGAAGCATCGAGCGAGCTGGACGTTTGACTAAAGCAATAACAGCCATCTGCACTCATTTTTGATCCATCTTCTGCTATGTGTTCTTCTTCCAATGGGTTAATACACACAGACATACATGCTAAGATTTATGTTTTACAATGTGGAATAAGCTCCTGTTTATGAACCAGGTCATTGTTTGGAAGCAGTGTCTTGCAGTTACAAATTAGTACAGTCTTGGTGTAGATTTTTCAGGTACAACCAGAGTTGTGTAGGCAGCATTAAGATTAAAAACTGCCACACAAACACAGAAGAGCCTGGATGAAAAAAAAACATGTTGCAAGATTTGTTGCTGATTTAGCCAGAAATTACAAATTCAGTTCAATTTGAAGAACTTCACCATTCAATTCAGTTCACTGTAAGTGAACGCATCACCACTCATAACGTCTTCAGTTCATTAGTAAATGCAGTATGTTGCTAGTTCAAGCTGTCACATTCAGGTCGGGACAAAACTCCTATGCAAGAACTGTTTCTAAAGCTCTATAGCTCAGCAGCGTGGCTTTCATTAACCAGGCGGTAATGTAATGTACATGACTGTATATTACAGCTGCAATTACAATGGTGCTTTTAAATCACCAGTGAGTGGAGTTTCACCGCCAGAAGCTACTGATTCAGTCAGTGACAATGGGGATTCAGCAGTCAGTTCCCTTTACATCTATAATGGGCATAATGTCTTTGATCAACGTGAACATCAACTGCTCCTTGCAACCGATACCGAGTTCTCTGTGCTGACTGAAAATGACATAAATGGTGAAATGGCTAAAGTGACCACAGACTCACATTGAATACTCCTTAATAATCTTTTTCCCCCTGTAAATCATTGCATTATTTCAACAAGCCAGTCTGCACTGCCACTTAGTGCGACGTCGCAACAACTTTAGGGTCTAACTAACATTTGTAAGCTTCTAGATTTGGTCTTTAGACGTGGTCTGCCAAAATACCACCAACCAATCAGGGTAGTATGAATTATGTTATATTGGTATGTTTTTTTTAAATGTTAATGAACCCCAAGAAGCGGTGAGTGTTTTGCATTAAAAAACAAATGACTTGAACCTGAACAATTTCTGGTGCAATGTGCTTCATAGACGTGCAAAAGTCTCAGAAATTTGTCAAAGCGAGGGCAGAATCAAAATGTGTGCCAGAAAATCAATATTTGCTCGACTGCTGTATAACATGACTGGTAAATCTTGTGCAGTGACAATGTCTGGCAAGATTGAAATGAATAGTGAGGAACTTGCAAAGCAGCTATTTAAATTTCACAGGGAGTCCTTCTTCTGCTTGGAAGTCTATTCACAGAAATTCATTATTATGTCTCCTGTGGTGCCTTTGGGAAAGTATCTGTAAGAACGGCGCAAGAGCTGCTGCACAAAGCGTGGAACATTTTGAAAACTTATATGGATGCCCTGGTGTATCGTCAGGATATGACGCACATTGTGTCTTTAAAATGTTATGAGCCAAGGAGCCTCTTTTTATGCAGTTCGCCACCTCTATCAAATAAACTTCTATGTCACTCCCGACGGCAAACTATCTAATAAAGCAGAAATGCCATAAAAATAACAATAAAAAAATAACATGAAATAGCCTTTGAGCAAACACTCGGGAGGTTAAAATGATAAAAAAGGACAAGGAAGACTGGCTGTATGGAGGACAGTAAGGCTCATAGAAACACAAACACAGCAGGCGTGTATGGAGTTTGGATTTTCACCGCAACATGTCTAATTATAGGCCTCTGTCTGAGCCTCATGCACACACAGAAACACACAGAAACACACATTGTGATGGATTCTTTCTTCAGGTGCAGCATTTGGTCTCAGGTTTTCCATTAACCAACCACACCTCTCTTGAAATCCAAGGACAAACAGTCGTGAGTGAGTGTGTGTGTGTGTGTGTGTGTGTGTGTGTGTGTGCATGTTTGTGTTAAATTTCAACAAATCACCAACTTCCTCTTTCCATGAAACTAAGCTAACATTTGGATTGAGGTGAAAGCTACAGCATGATGTCTTATTTATATAGCCATATCATGACAAAGTTATCTCAGTGCACTCATCTGTTCACTCCGCTGACATTTAATGTATCGAAGGTGATCACTGCCGCCCGGTTGCTGTTGGAAACCGGTGTTTTACCTTGAAGAGCCGTGACTGATACACCTGGCACACACACAGTCACACTCAGCGAGATCTGCCTCTGATAATACTCTCCACTGGTGATCCTATCAGCGCTCCGGGTGTGCAGCTTTGACCACCAGTTAGGACACTAAGTAGGTTTTACACACAACTCTATTGTACACAACTACTGAGTTACTTTATATTTTCTTCTAACGAGACCATTCAAGCTATAAAACGGATAAAAACCCTGCTGGGGTTTGAGGAAAATACTTACAAACTATGTGATTATCTGTAATAAAGTAATGTCTCCCCTGGTGACTGTACAGCACATTGAACAAATGTACAGCCACTCTTTCAACATGCTGAGTCTAATTTGACAGTTAAATATTTTTGACTGAACACAAAACTCTCAGGGGAATACATTATGGCTTTTTTTTGGTAATTTTCATGTTTTTCCTTGACAAATCACATGTTCTTTTATTGATTTCATGCTGCCAAAAGTCTCAGTCCTGATTGGTTCATGTAGCCTTCTATAGATTTCCCCACATCCACTACAGACATCCGATTAAACAGACGATCTCTGGAGCACAGTTACCTACAGCGTTACTTTCAACTAGCTTTCTTTGTGTTGTGGCAGGAGCTTGATGCTTCTATGAAGCACTTCAATGCACTGATGCTTAACTTAAACTAGCTGACGTTTGCTTGGAAGCTGGAAACTGAAAGATAAATGTTCACCCACTTATATGCCATATGATACACGCTCAGTTGCCAGTTCATTAGGTACACCTACCATAAACTAAATGTCCGGCAATAAATTCTACTGTCATGAAGGTTATAATGTTCAGTTTTTGTTTCATTTTGTCATTTTGGAGGCTGCAGTTTGTGGTGTGGTTGAACTGTATTGTGTCATCCTGACTGGAGTTTCTACTCCACCCCATTTATTTAGAGAAGGCTAAATTACAGAAAATACACTTATCTGCATCCTGCAATAAATCCTCCTTCATGAAAGTAACTCCGTTGTATTAGACTGCACTAGCTTTGGCAAGGTGTGCCTAATAAACTGGCAGACATGCAGAGGGTGCATTATATTAATAATGTCATTGAGAATAATCAGTTCATTAAGCAATGATATTTCCATGTCATGGCTGACTGGACTGGATCTTGTTTATATCTAAAGACATTTGATGGCATGAAAACGAGCCTTCTCTCAAGCGTGGGGAAGGTTTGGTTTAATCACTCTAATGTGCATCCACATCAGATCCATATGAAAACACTGTGCGGTGTAATAGTGTATGTTACATCACCCCATAGATGAGCATGTGATTAAAATGTGTTAACATGTGCTGTGTTGCTTCTCCTAGCTTTAGTTCCTCCCCCCCTCTCACATGAGGAACGTGTAACCAAAAATGTGTATATTTAAATAACTTAAAGGGAAATCAACATAAAGACAGACTAAATCCATCACAACCAAACAGGGTGGAAGCCAGAGGAGAGAGAGAGAGGCTGGCTGGCTGACTGACTGACTGACTGACTGACACCAGCTTATAAAGTCTTGCAGACAGACCAGGTGAGAACAATCTCCCTGATGATCCGACTCCACCAATCAGGCACCTGCAGGGAGAGGCCCGCTCAGAGAGGGTTGTCACAGCGTAACTAAAACTAAATGAACAACTTGTGCTATCATAGCATATTGCTGCATCATATTTTGCAGTTAGGACGGTCCAATTAATCCTTGTAATTAAGAGAAATCACTGCAAAAGTCAGCGAAATGGAAAGCAGAGCATTGTAATGCCTCACTGTACATCCCTTAATAGGTCTGTCTGTAGATAACCCACTGAGGAGACCACACTCGTGCCCTTCACTGAAATTACAAACCACAATGCATGACAGTTAATATGCAGATCTGCGAGCTGAAATGCAGGGTGAGCGCACTAAGTCGACTCATCTCAGCCACTCCTGTCGTCTCTATTTGCTGTCATAAGAAGTTATTAAAAAATGCTACAACTTCAATTGAAGTGCAAGTGAGTTCCTACACATCCATATGTTGTGTTGAACTATATTACCTCAGAATACTCAGTTAATTCTTCTTCTTCTTTTATCAGATAATGAAAATGAACCTATTAATTAAAATGCCCAAGGGAAATGACAGTACTGCATCGTTTAACTCTTTGCTGAACATGAATGAATCAGTAATAAATGAATGTAGGGCTGCAAATAACATTTATTTTCATTATATAATAGTCATTATATGTTCTGCAGATTTTTTCTCAATTATTCAATTATTCTTTGACCTTAATGTAACTGAAGAATCAGCTCAGACGCCATCAGTTCTGCATCAGTTCATATCACTATGTAAATGCCTGTTAAACCAATAAATCTCCATCCCTTCAGTCCAGACACACACACACACAGTGTATATGGCCTCGTGGAGCATATGCACTAAAAGCGTTGACTCGCAAAGCAACCAAGCAACCACCGAGTCCACCACATCAGACAAACAGCTCATCTTTTCATTTGGAAAACAGATGGACGCTCGACTCCCAGAGAAGGGGGGTGGGGAGATGGTGTGT